>OZ008371.1:85278543-85459319 GCA_963931995.1 Phaonia tiefii | reverse complement strand
AGTCAAGTCAAGTCAAGTCAAGTCAAGTCAAGTCAAGTCAAGTCAAGTCAAGTCTCAAGTCAAGTCAAGTCAAGTCAAGTCAAGTCAAGTCAAGTCAAGTCAAGTCAAGTCAAGTCAAGTCAAGTCAAGTCAAGTCAAGTCAAGTCAAGTCAAGTCAAGTCAAGTCAAGTCAAGTCAAGTCAAGTCAAGTCAAGTCAAGTCAAGTCAAGTCAAGTCAAGTCAAGTCAAGTCAAGTCAAGTCAAGTCAAGTCAAGTCAAGTCAAGTCAAGTCAAGTCAAGTCAAGTCAAGTCAAGTCAAGTCAAGTCAAGTCAAGTCAAGTCAAGTCAAGTCAAGTCAAGTCAAGTCAAGTCAAGTCAAGTCAAGTCAAGTCAAGTCAAGTCAAGTCAAGTCAAGTCAAGTCAAGTCAAGTCAAGTCAAGTCAAGTCAAGTCAAGTCAAGTCAAGTCAAGTCAAGTCAAGTCAAGTCAAGTCAAGTCAAGTCAAGTCAAGTCAAGTCAAGTCAAGTCAAGTCAAGTCAAGTCAAGTCAAGTCAAGTCAAGTCAAGTCAAGTCAAGTCAAGTCAAGTCAAGTCAAGTCAAGTCAAGTCAAGTCAAGTCAAGTCAAGTCAAGTCAAGTCAAGTCAAGTCAAGTCAAGTCAAGTCAAGTCAAGTCAAGTCAAGTCAAGTCAAGTCAAGTCAAGTCAAGTCAAGTCAAGTCAAGTCAAGTCAAGTCAAGTCAAGTCAAGTCAAGTCAAGTCAAGTCAAGTCAAGTCAAGTCAAGTCAAGTCAAGTCAAGTCAAGTCAAGTCAAGTCAAGTCAAGTCAAGTCAAGTCAAGTCAAGTCAAGTCAAGTCAAGTCAAGTCAAGTCAAGTCAAGTCAAGTCAAGTCAAGTCAAGTCAAGTCAAGTCAAGTCAAGTCAAGTCAAGTCAAGTCAAGTCAAGTCAAGTCAAGTCAAGTCAAGTCAAGTCAAGTCAAGTCAAGTCAAGTCAAGTCAAGTCAAGTCAAGTCAAGTCAAGTCAAGTCAAGTCAAGTCAAGTCAAGTCAAGTCAAGTCAAGTCAAGTCAAGTCAAGTCAAGTCAAGTCAAGTCAAGTCAAGTCAAGTCAAGTCAAGTCAAGTCAAGTCAAGTCAAGTCAAGTCAAGTCAAGTCAAGTCAAGTCAAGTCAAGTCAAGTCAAGTCAAGTCAAGTCAAGTCAAGTCAAGTCAAGTCAAGTCAAGTCAAGTCAAGTCAAGTCAAGTCAAGTCAAGTCAAGTCAAGTCAAGTCAAGTCAAGTCAAGTCAAGTCAAGTCAAGTCAAGTCAAGTCAAGTCAAGTCAAGTCAAGTCAAGTCAAGTCAAGTCAAGTCAAGTCAAGTCAAGTCAAGTCAAGTCAAGTCAAGTCAAGTCAAGTCAAGTCAAGTCAAGTCAAGTCAAGTCAAGTCAAGTCAAGTCAAGTCAAGTCAAGTCAAGTCAAGTCAAGTCAAGTCAAGTCAAGTCAAGTCAAGTCAAGTCAAGTCAAGTCAAGTCAAGTCAAGTCAAGTCAAGTCAAGTCAAGTCAAGTCAAGTCAAGTCAAGTCAAGTCAAGTCAAGTCAAGTCAAGTCAAGTCAAGTCAAGTCAAGTCAAGTCAAGTCAAGTCAAGTCAAGTCAAGTCAAGTCAAGTCAAGTCAAGTCAAGTCAAGTCAAGTCAAGTCAAGTCAAGTCAAGTCAAGTCAAGTCAAGTCAAGTCAAGTCAAGTCAAGTCAAGTCAAGTCAAGTCAAGTCAAGTCAAGTCAAGTCAAGTCAAGTCAAGTCAAGTCAAGTCAAGTCAAGTCAAGTCAAGTCAAGTCAAGTCAAGTCAAGTCAAGTCAAGTCAAGTCAAGTCAAGTCAAGTCAAGTCAAGTCAAGTCAAGTCAAGTCAAGTCAAGTCAAGTCAAGTCAAGTCAAGTCAAGTCAAGTCAAGTCAAGTCAAGTCAAGTCAAGTCAAGTCAAGTCAAGTCAAGTCAAGTCAAGTCAAGTCAAGTCAAGTCAAGTCAAGTCAAGTCAAGTCAAGTCAAGTCAAGTCAAGTCAAGTCAAGTCAAGTCAAGTCAAGTCAAGTCAAGTCAAGTCAAGTCAAGTCAAGTCAAGTCAAGTCAAGTCAAGTCAAGTCAAGTCAAGTCAAGTCAAGTCAAGTCAAGTCAAGTCAAGTCAAGTCAAGTCAAGTCAAGTCAAGTCAAGTCAAGTCAAGTCAAGTCAAGTCAAGTCAAGTCAAGTCAAGTCAAGTCAAGTCAAGTCAAGTCAAGTCAAGTCAAGTCAAGTCAAGTCAAGTCAAGTCAAGTCAAGTCAAGTCAAGTCAAGTCAAGTCAAGTCAAGTCAAGTCAAGTCAAGTCAAGTCAAGTCAAGTCAAGTCAAGTCAAGTCAAGTCAAGTCAAGTCAAGTCAAGTCAAGTCAAGTCAAGTCAAGTCAAGTCAAGTCAAGTCAAGTCAAGTCAAGTCAAGTCAAGTCAAGTCAAGTCAAGTCAAGTCAAGTCAAGTCAAGTCAAGTCAAGTCAAGTCAAGTCAAGTCAAGTCAAGTCAAGTCAAGTCAAGTCAAGTCAAGTCAAGTCAAGTCAAGTCAAGTCAAGTCAAGTCAAGTCAAGTCAAGTCAAGTCAAGTCAAGTCAAGTCAAGTCAAGTCAAGTCAAGTCAAGTCAAGTCAAGTCAAGTCAAGTCAAGTCAAGTCAAGTCAAGTCAAGTCAAGTCAAGTCAAGTCAAGTCAAGTCAAGTCAAGTCAAGTCAAGTCAAGTCAAGTCAAGTCAAGTCAAGTCAAGTCAAGTCAAGTCAAGTCAAGTCAAGTCAAGTCAAGTCAAGTCAAGTCAAGTCAAGTCAAGTCAAGTCAAGTCAAGTCAAGTCAAGTCAAGTCAAGTCAAGTCAAGTCAAGTCAAGTCAAGTCAAGTCAAGTCAAGTCAAGTCAAGTCAAGTCAAGTCAAGTCAAGTCAAGTCAAGTCAAGTCAAGTCAAGTCAAGTCAAGTCAAGTCAAGTCAAGTCAAGTCAAGTCAAGTCAAGTCAAGTCAAGTCAAGTCAAGTCAAGTCAAGTCAAGTCAAGTCAAGTCAAGTCAAGTCAAGTCAAGTCAAGTCAAGTCAAGTCAAGTCAAGTCAAGTCAAGTCAAGTCAAGTCAAGTCAAGTCAAGTCAAGTCAAGTCAAGTCAAGTCAAGTCAAGTCAAGTCAAGTCAAGTCAAGTCAAGTCAAGTCAAGTCAAGTCAAGTCAAGTCAAGTCAAGTCAAGTCAAGTCAAGTCAAGTCAAGTCAAGTCAAGTCAAGTCAAGTCAAGTCAAGTCAAGTCAAGTCAAGTCAAGTCAAGTCAAGTCAAGTCAAGTCAAGTCAAGTCAAGTCAAGTCAAGTCAAGTCAAGTCAAGTCAAGTCAAGTCAAGTCAAGTCAAGTCAAGTCAAGTCAAGTCAAGTCAAGTCAAGTCAAGTCAAGTCAAGTCAAGTCAAGTCAAGTCAAGTCAAGTCAAGTCAAGTCAAGTCAAGTCAAGTCAAGTCAAGTCAAGTCAAGTCAAGTCAAGTCAAGTCAAGTCAAGTCAAGTCAAGTCAAGTCAAGTCAAGTCAAGTCAAGTCAAGTCAAGTCAAGTCAAGTCAAGTCAAGTCAAGTCAAGTCAAGTCAAGTCAAGTCAAGTCAAGTCAAGTCAAGTCAAGTCAAGTCAAGTCAAGTCAAGTCAAGTCAAGTCAAGTCAAGTCAAGTCAAGTCAAGTCAAGTCAAGTCAAGTCAAGTCAAGTCAAGTCAAGTCAAGTCAAGTCAAGTCAAGTCAAGTCAAGTCAAGTCAAGTCAAGTCAAGTCAAGTCAAGTCAAGTCAAGTCAAGTCAAGTCAAGTCAAGTCAAGTCAAGTCAAGTCAAGTCAAGTCAAGTCAAGTCAAGTCAAGTCAAGTCAAGTCAAGTCAAGTCAAGTCAAGTCAAGTCAAGTCAAGTCAAGTCAAGTCAAGTCAAGTCAAGTCAAGTCAAGTCAAGTCAAGTCAAGTCAAGTCAAGTCAAGTCAAGTCAAGTCAAGTCAAGTCAAGTCAAGTCAAGTCAAGTCAAGTCAAGTCAAGTCAAGTCAAGTCAAGTCAAGTCAAGTCAAGTCAAGTCAAGTCAAGTCAAGTCAAGTCAAGTCAAGTCAAGTCAAGTCAAGTCAAGTCAAGTCAAGTCAAGTCAAGTCAAGTCAAGTCAAGTCAAGTCAAGTCAAGTCAAGTCAAGTCAAGTCAAGTCAAGTCAAGTCAAGTCAAGTCAAGTCAAGTCAAGTCAAGTCAAGTCAAGTCAAGTCAAGTCAAGTCAAGTCAAGTCAAGTCAAGTCAAGTCAAGTCAAGTCAAGTCAAGTCAAGTCAAGTCAAGTCAAGTCAAGTCAAGTCAAGTCAAGTCAAGTCAAGTCAAGTCAAGTCAAGTCAAGTCAAGTCAAGTCAAGTCAAGTCAAGTCAAGTCAAGTCAAGTCAAGTCAAGTCAAGTCAAGTCAAGTCAAGTCAAGTCAAGTCAAGTCAAGTCAAGTCAAGTCAAGTCAAGTCAAGTCAAGTCAAGTCAAGTCAAGTCAAGTCAAGTCAAGTCAAGTCAAGTCAAGTCAAGTCAAGTCAAGTCAAGTCAAGTCAAGTCAAGTCAAGTCAAGTCAAGTCAAGTCAAGTCAAGTCAAGTCAAGTCAAGTCAAGTCAAGTCAAGTCAAGTCAAGTCAAGTCAAGTCAAGTCAAGTCAAGTCAAGTCAAGTCAAGTCAAGTCAAGTCAAGTCAAGTCAAGTCAAGTCAAGTCAAGTCAAGTCAAGTCAAGTCAAGTCAAGTCAAGTCAAGTCAAGTCAAGTCAAGTCAAGTCAAGTCAAGTCAAGTCAAGTCAAGTCAAGTCAAGTCAAGTCAAGTCAAGTCAAGTCAAGTCAAGTCAAGTCAAGTCAAGTCAAGTCAAGTCAAGTCAAGTCAAGTCAAGTCAAGTCAAGTCAAGTCAAGTCAAGTCAAGTCAAGTCAAGTCAAGTCAAGTCAAGTCAAGTCAAGTCAAGTCAAGTCAAGTCAAGTCAAGTCAAGTCAAGTCAAGTCAAGTCAAGTCAAGTCAAGTCAAGTCAAGTCAAGTCAAGTCAAGTCAAGTCAAGTCAAGTCAAGTCAAGTCAAGTCAAGTCAAGTCAAGTCAAGTCAAGTCAAGTCAAGTCAAGTCAAGTCAAGTCAAGTCAAGTCAAGTCAAGTCAAGTCAAGTCAAGTCAAGTCAAGTCAAGTCAAGTCAAGTCAAGTCAAGTCAAGTCAAGTCAAGTCAAGTCAAGTCAAGTCAAGTCAAGTCAAGTCAAGTCAAGTCAAGTCAAGTCAAGTCAAGTCAAGTCAAGTCAAGTCAAGTCAAGTCAAGTCAAGTCAAGTCAAGTCAAGTCAAGTCAAGTCAAGTCAAGTCAAGTCAAGTCAAGTCAAGTCAAGTCAAGTCAAGTCAAGTCAAGTCAAGTCAAGTCAAGTCAAGTCAAGTCAAGTCAAGTCAAGTCAAGTCAAGTCAAGTCAAGTCAAGTCAAGTCAAGTCAAGTCAAGTCAAGTCAAGTCAAGTCAAGTCAAGTCAAGTCAAGTCAAGTCAAGTCAAGTCAAGTCAAGTCAAGTCAAGTCAAGTCAAGTCAAGTCAAGTCAAGTCAAGTCAAGTCAAGTCAAGTCAAGTCAAGTCAAGTCAAGTCAAGTCAAGTCAAGTCAAGTCAAGTCAAGTCAAGTCAAGTCAAGTCAAGTCAAGTCAAGTCAAGTCAAGTCAAGTCAAGTCAAGTCAAGTCAAGTCAAGTCAAGTCAAGTCAAGTCAAGTCAAGTCAAGTCAAGTCAAGTCAAGTCAAGTCAAGTCAAGTCAAGTCAAGTCAAGTCAAGTCAAGTCAAGTCAAGTCAAGTCAAGTCAAGTCAAGTCAAGTCAAGTCAAGTCAAGTCAAGTCAAGTCAAGTCAAGTCAAGTCAAGTCAAGTCAAGTCAAGTCAAGTCAAGTCAAGTCAAGTCAAGTCAAGTCAAGTCAAGTCAAGTCAAGTCAAGTCAAGTCAAGTCAAGTCAAGTCAAGTCAAGTCAAGTCAAGTCAAGTCAAGTCAAGTCAAGTCAAGTCAAGTCAAGTCAAGTCAAGTCAAGTCAAGTCAAGTCAAGTCAAGTCAAGTCAAGTCAAGTCAAGTCAAGTCAAGTCAAGTCAAGTCAAGTCAAGTCAAGTCAAGTCAAGTCAAGTCAAGTCAAGTCAAGTCAAGTCAAGTCAAGTCAAGTCAAGTCAAGTCAAGTCAAGTCAAGTCAAGTCAAGTCAAGTCAAGTCAAGTCAAGTCAAGTCAAGTCAAGTCAAGTCAAGTCAAGTCAAGTCAAGTCAAGTCAAGTCAAGTCAAGTCAAGTCAAGTCAAGTCAAGTCAAGTCAAGTCAAGTCAAGTCAAGTCAAGTCAAGTCAAGTCAAGTCAAGTCAAGTCAAGTCAAGTCAAGTCAAGTCAAGTCAAGTCAAGTCAAGTCAAGTCAAGTCAAGTCAAGTCAAGTCAAGTCAAGTCAAGTCAAGTCAAGTCAAGTCAAGTCAAGTCAAGTCAAGTCAAGTCAAGTCAAGTCAAGTCAAGTCAAGTCAAGTCAAGTCAAGTCAAGTCAAGTCAAGTCAAGTCAAGTCAAGTCAAGTCAAGTCAAGTCAAGTCAAGTCAAGTCAAGTCAAGTCAAGTCAAGTCAAGTCAAGTCAAGTCAAGTCAAGTCAAGTCAAGTCAAGTCAAGTCAAGTCAAGTCAAGTCAAGTCAAGTCAAGTCAAGTCAAGTCAAGTCAAGTCAAGTCAAGTCAAGTCAAGTCAAGTCAAGTCAAGTCAAGTCAAGTCAAGTCAAGTCAAGTCAAGTCAAGTCAAGTCAAGTCAAGTCAAGTCAAGTCAAGTCAAGTCAAGTCAAGTCAAGTCAAGTCAAGTCAAGTCAAGTCAAGTCAAGTCAAGTCAAGTCAAGTCAAGTCAAGTCAAGTCAAGTCAAGTCAAGTCAAGTCAAGTCAAGTCAAGTCAAGTCAAGTCAAGTCAAGTCAAGTCAAGTCAAGTCAAGTCAAGTCAAGTCAAGTCAAGTCAAGTCAAGTCAAGTCAAGTCAAGTCAAGTCAAGTCAAGTCAAGTCAAGTCAAGTCAAGTCAAGTCAAGTCAAGTCAAGTCAAGTCAAGTCAAGTCAAGTCAAGTCAAGTCAAGTCAAGTCAAGTCAAGTCAAGTCAAGTCAAGTCAAGTCAAGTCAAGTCAAGTCAAGTCAAGTCAAGTCAAGTCAAGTCAAGTCAAGTCAAGTCAAGTCAAGTCAAGTCAAGTCAAGTCAAGTCAAGTCAAGTCAAGTCAAGTCAAGTCAAGTCAAGTCAAGTCAAGTCAAGTCAAGTCAAGTCAAGTCAAGTCAAGTCAAGTCAAGTCAAGTCAAGTCAAGTCAAGTCAAGTCAAGTCAAGTCAAGTCAAGTCAAGTCAAGTCAAGTCAAGTCAAGTCAAGTCAAGTCAAGTCAAGTCAAGTCAAGTCAAGTCAAGTCAAGTCAAGTCAAGTCAAGTCAAGTCAAGTCAAGTCAAGTCAAGTCAAGTCAAGTCAAGTCAAGTCAAGTCAAGTCAAGTCAAGTCAAGTCAAGTCAAGTCAAGTCAAGTCAAGTCAAGTCAAGTCAAGTCAAGTCAAGTCAAGTCAAGTCAAGTCAAGTCAAGTCAAGTCAAGTCAAGTCAAGTCAAGTCAAGTCAAGTCAAGTCAAGTCAAGTCAAGTCAAGTCAAGTCAAGTCAAGTCAAGTCAAGTCAAGTCAAGTCAAGTCAAGTCAAGTCAAGTCAAGTCAAGTCAAGTCAAGTCAAGTCAAGTCAAGTCAAGTCAAGTCAAGTCAAGTCAAGTCAAGTCAAGTCAAGTCAAGTCAAGTCAAGTCAAGTCAAGTCAAGTCAAGTCAAGTCAAGTCAAGTCAAGTCAAGTCAAGTCAAGTCAAGTCAAGTCAAGTCAAGTCAAGTCAAGTCAAGTCAAGTCAAGTCAAGTCAAGTCAAGTCAAGTCAAGTCAAGTCAAGTCAAGTCAAGTCAAGTCAAGTCAAGTCAAGTCAAGTCAAGTCAAGTCAAGTCAAGTCAAGTCAAGTCAAGTCAAGTCAAGTCAAGTCAAGTCAAGTCAAGTCAAGTCAAGTCAAGTCAAGTCAAGTCAAGTCAAGTCAAGTCAAGTCAAGTCAAGTCAAGTCAAGTCAAGTCAAGTCAAGTCAAGTCAAGTCAAGTCAAGTCAAGTCAAGTCAAGTCAAGTCAAGTCAAGTCAAGTCAAGTCAAGTCAAGTCAAGTCAAGTCAAGTCAAGTCAAGTCAAGTCAAGTCAAGTCAAGTCAAGTCAAGTCAAGTCAAGTCAAGTCAAGTCAAGTCAAGTCAAGTCAAGTCAAGTCAAGTCAAGTCAAGTCAAGTCAAGTCAAGTCAAGTCAAGTCAAGTCAAGTCAAGTCAAGTCAAGTCAAGTCAAGTCAAGTCAAGTCAAGTCAAGTCAAGTCAAGTCAAGTCAAGTCAAGTCAAGTCAAGTCAAGTCAAGTCAAGTCAAGTCAAGTCAAGTCAAGTCAAGTCAAGTCAAGTCAAGTCAAGTCAAGTCAAGTCAAGTCAAGTCAAGTCAAGTCAAGTCAAGTCAAGTCAAGTCAAGTCAAGTCAAGTCAAGTCAAGTCAAGTCAAGTCAAGTCAAGTCAAGTCAAGTCAAGTCAAGTCAAGTCAAGTCAAGTCAAGTCAAGTCAAGTCAAGTCAAGTCAAGTCAAGTCAAGTCAAGTCAAGTCAAGTCAAGTCAAGTCAAGTCAAGTCAAGTCAAGTCAAGTCAAGTCAAGTCAAGTCAAGTCAAGTCAAGTCAATAATATGAAGTATTGATGAATATTAATTTGCAATTGTACAAGATTTTGTAGAGTCCCAAATTGGGCAATAAAAAATTTTTATTGAATTTCATAAATTTTTGAAATGAGAAAATTTTTATTTATTTATTTTTTATTTAATTTGTATTTATTATCGGTTGGTAGTATACAAAAGGGGTAACTCTAATCAAAACTGGTTACCATGGTATAGGGCTGGGTAAAGTAGACAGTACACCCGGGTCACTACGAGAAGATAAAAGAGGTGTCCTTGTCTATAGGTCCATCTGCACTGGTACAAATTTTTCTTGTTATGGTTTCATTATTCACAAGTCTGCAACGAACGTACACCGAAGCCCTGCGAGCCATAGCCGTGCCCAAATTGAAAAGTTGCCAGTGTGTCAGTTGTGTGTATAATATCCTTGGTGAACAGTGTCTCATTGGAGTAATATTTGTCAACATTCTCGAGCTCTTTCCGTTACGTTTGTTTTTTTTGAAACCTAACTAAATAGACATGACAATCTCTAGGACTCTTCGAGAGATAAATACTCCGAAAAATATATGGCCCTAAATGCAAAACGGTGAGTATCGGTGACGCATGAACCATGAGCTGTATGAGCTTTATCCTGACATTGACATTAAGGGGATCAAAATAACGCGAATGCGCTGGCTAGGCCATGTCAGAGAATGGAAGAAGACGAACCAGCACGACGGGTTTTCGAAACCGACGAAAAGTAGGAAGTCCAAGACTCCGTTGCAGGAATCAGGTTGACGAATCCCTGCGTACAGTTGGTATCACCAACTGGAGACGTTAGACAAAAGATCGAACTGGTTGACGAAATATGTTATCCTTGTTTTGTAAGGTTCATGACGTCCGGGGTTGTTCGAGACTGGATAAGTTAGTAAGGAATAGCGATGCGGTCAGTTAGGAAGTACCTCGATTCCTTACACAAAGATGATTAAAACTTTCATTAGACCCAACAGTTTTATATTTCTAACATATTGTTCGTGCTCCGAATATGGAAATTTAAATTTTTTTTGATATATCAGCATATGTCCAATAGGTCCTCTATATCCTTGGGTAAAGGTCTCATGCTTTATTTTTAATTTTCTAAAAATAACGATTAATTTTTAGTTTAGTTTTTGGAACTGTTGACTTATCAACAAATTTTAAATGATATTTTTATTTAAATGTTGTTTATTTCTTAAGATCATGGCAATGTGCACTTTATTTTGTCACTTGCAAATTCGACCTAATTTATATCGCAGCAACTTATCAAATTTTTTTAACGGGAATTTATTTTTGTGACAAGCATACAATCATAGTACTGTTATATAAATAAATGGTTTCCCGGATTAGTGAGAGAGGATTTTTGAGAGTGTCACCGTCACTGAGCGAGGTGGCCGCCATCGAAAGAAATTTAAGGTGGTCAGAGTAGGAATCGAACCCACGTTCTCATACACAAGAGCCGCGCACACTACCATTGCACCACCGAAGGCCAGGATGTCTACTGTTATAAAGAGCACAAAAGCCCAAAACTTACCAAAATTGGAGATTATAACTTGTTTGCACTTTATTTTGTCCTATAGTCCTCAGATTTTTCATTGAGTAGTTTTGCCATGGGCACGTAGCCTATGACTAAGGATGCGTTGTGTGCTAGTAGATAGCGGTGCCACATCCCACAAGTCCTACAATCAAGATTTATATCCACAATTCAACGTTGTCAAATAGGTTATACATATTTCCGGAGAAAATTCGATTTTCAAGTAAAAATAAAAGTAAATACATATAAAAGTTGGAAAACATTGAATAGAGCTAACCAACGTTATGTATGTATGTTCCCTCCATGGTAGGGAACTTTATTTCGGTAACAGCAACAGCATTGTCAAAAGATGACAATGTAATTATTGATTCTAAGCAAGTTGTCTTTGAAGACTTGGACGGAAACACCATAATGATGGCAACAAATAAAGACAACTTATTTGTGCTAAATATGGGTAAAATTCTAGTTTTTTCAATCTGATTGTAATTGTGTGGTTGCAGAGTAAGGAGAGCCAGTCATTTTCGATTTCGATACTCAGTGCAAGCACATGTGTCATTATTTTCTAGCTTAAGCGCCCAATAGCCCACACAAATCTTTGCGCAAATCACTTATGTGTGTCAGTGAAATAAAGTTGTATGTGTCACACGTACGACTTTGCGCAAATCGAGCTGAAAAATCAAAACCATTTAGATTTTTCGGCATCTTTGCGCAAATATTTGTGTGGTCTGTGGGAATTGGCATCAAATCTGCTCCTTTTTTACTGCCACTGCCAAAACGACGGCAATAGCTGCGTTTTCATCCATTTTCTCCGATTACTTCACTCGCCGAGCACTTACTTCGAATGAACTTTGCACAAATATTTGGGCGGTGTGTGTGCTAAATGCGTGTGACTTTGCACAAATGATTTGTGTGGTGGGCGATTTAATACCTTTTGTTTTATTCCCACAAAAAACAAAGAGAATGGAAAGCAACAGACACATGAACATACATACATGTTCGTACATACGCTACACAAGTTCACAAAATTTTCGTTGCTCTTATTCTCATAGCTCTGAGAGTGCTCCGCACCCACATTTTATTTGACTTACCTTTCACAATAATAAAAAACCAACCAGTAAAAGACATAGTTTTTGACTATAAATTCTTTATATATGACCACGCCCCTTTGTTCAATCCCGCCCATATTGCCAGCAGATCTTAGAATATGTACACCTAACCAACATACCCAATTTTGTTCAAATACCGTTAACAGGAGCAGAAATAATTTATTTTTAATTTGTGATTTGTATGGGTACCACGCCCCTTTATCCAATGCCACCCATATTTTAGTAGTTCAATTCTGTCGTCGCCATTAGTTTGCCAGTAAAGTTTCAGTTCGATTGGATCACGGGAAAAAGGTTAAAAATCAATCCAAAGTTTTTTCGGTGAGCAGACAGGTGAAGTTAATATAAAGAATTTAAGAAGGAGTTCAATCATATGATGACGTTTCATTTAAATAATATTAATGCTTAATAACACTTAAAAATATTTAAAGACAAGTGTCATTATGTTCTTGCTTAATACTTGTTGTTTTATTCCCACAAAACACAAAGAGAATGCAAAGCAACAGACACATGTCCATACATACACTGTTATGTTCGTACATACTCTACACAAGTTCACAATTTTCGTTGCTCTCTTTCTATCTCATTTTTATATACGTATAAACCAGTGTTACTATGTTGGCATAATTTGTGCCGTTTTGGCATAATTTTTTAGGTTTTGGCACTTGATTTTTGAAAAATTATGCCAAGTGCCGTTTAGCACAATTTCCTCAACATTTTCCCAATTTTTTTAATATTTGTGCAATTTTTTAACACAATCTTTTTGCAAACGGCACAATTTTTCGTACTGAAAGTTTCTACCTTTAATTTATCTGAAAATTGTACATCATATTTATCGGTATAGAAGGTACAATATCATATTTTTAGGTTACTGGCTAACAAACCATCTCCACAGCTTAAAACCAAAAACTTAATTCATGAAATATCAGAAATAGGTTGACTATTTAAAAAATTCCATAAAGAGATAAATGGCAAAATTCCCTATAAATTTACTTATATTTACTCCTTTACTCAGGAGTGAAAACCTGTTGTAAAACGTACTTTTGGACGATTGGAAATATGGACGATTATTAACAAACTTGAAATTAGTCGTATTGGACAGTAGTTCCTTCAACACCAAGATATGACTTTTATTCTTCTCGAAACTCCAGGGAAAATCTCCGGGTTCATTGTGAGAGAAATGTCCGACAAAGAAAATTTCGAAGTAGTGATGATTTGGCCACTGTTCGCTGGGATAAGTGGAAAAGATTCCAAAACAAAATATCCAAAACTTAGGAAATTGTATTTTATGATGATTGAAAGATATTGTTAAAAACAATGAACCTTTAAGCATTATTAATAAAAGTTAATACTTATTAGAGCTGAAAATCATACTTAGTATGTCTTTCGTTATTGTTGTAGAATTTGCTAAAATATTTTATATTAGTGTATAATCTTATAAAGATTATACTTATATCATTACTTTAAAATTATATTTGAGCTAAAATATGAATTTATATTGTTAAAAAAGCTACTAATCAACTAAAATTAATCTACTTATACAATTGTACAATTGATTGTACAATTTAAAACCGTAATTGAATTGTACAATTTAAAAACCCTAAGTGAATTCTTAATACTATTTAAAATCTAGAAATACTTTAAATAGTACATTGTACATTGTACATTATACATTATATATATTGTGAATGGTCACCATATGGATAAAAGGAGATAGATTTTGTAAAGATAAACAAAGAAACTTCTTGTTAAGTTCGCTGAGAAAACTCTGTCACTTCTTCATACATTTCTCATTGGTGAGCATCAATCTTTGCCCAAATAAATAAAACATCTTGAATTTTACTAATTCATTTGGTTTTCTTCCACTCCCTCCTTTTAATAACGAACAACCAACAAATTTGTATAAATTCTCGATTTATGAGAAATTATACAAATCAATAACTAAACCCTAAATCTCCAAAATCTCTAGTCATTTAGCAACCCAAGCTCACTCAAGAGTTCATATACCAAAGCAATACAGTCCACTAAAAACCAACTGACGTCCGTTGTACTAGTCTAGCTACCACATCTAGAGAGGCTAAACCCTATTAACCTCTCTTATAAAATTATTACATGGTCCTTCGAGGAGACGACTAGCCACAAAAAGAAGAATATAAAGATATCATCCACACATTGCCGAAATGAGGTAACTACTATTCTGTGAAGCTAATTAAAGAGTAGTCAATACGCTGAACCGGTAAGTGGAATACATTGTTTCGACAATTATCCGCAAAGCAAAATAAATTTTAAACAATAACAAATTTCAAAATTAAAAAGGAAAATTTAAGAAAAATATTCAAAAAACTGATGTGAAAAAACATAAAAACGCGTTTTCGGCTATATTATACAGAAAATCAAACGAAAGTCGGAAAAAATTGATAAAATTAATAACAAAAAATAAATAAATGAAGCGGAAAAGTTTAAGAAAGCAAAAAGCCTGTACAATTTTGAAAAAGTGGTTAGAGCAAAGCATAAGAAATCCCGAAGAAAAACAAAATAGAAAGGAAAAATCGGAAAAGTTTTAACAAAATCGCCTAAAGTATACGGAAAATACGCAAAATTTAAAAGGGAAAAGTGAAAATAGATCCGTCGTATTTAAAACCAATTCTTGAAAAGATCTACGGGAAAAGCTGGGTGAAAAACCTTAGTTTTATTTCCCGAAAACCCTTATATCGAAAATAAGGAAAATTTTGTCATACGACACGTAAAAACGTCATAAAGTTTGTCGCCTGATATACCGAGATTGGCAAGAGAAAACTGCCAGAAAAGCCGTAAGAGGCGTAAGTACAGCTGAACATATTTTTCAAAATCATGCAATAATTACAACAATATTTTTTAACTTGGGGTCAAAAGATCTATTTTTACCCATATTTGTTGCAATGCGGAGTATACAATTTTTTTTTTTGAATAAAATCAGTTATTTATACAGTTACAATTGCAAAAAGTGAGAAAAAAAAATATAGCTAAACATATACACATTTATATATGTATGTATCATGTACTTATACCAGCTACGTGCATAACAGAAAGAGAACGAAAAAAGTCGACTTGAGGTCATAAGTACACAAGGGAATATAGAAAACTGTCTCCAGTTTGATACCTCGATAACATCATACATTGCTGTATGTAGAGTCAATAGAGGAAAACGGAGTCTAATATTCGCTGTGTATCACATTATTTATTCTTTAATTTGAGGCAAAATTCTCCAGAAAATTTTAATTCTCCTTTGGTGTTTATTCTTTCCAAATTTTTTTTTGGTATGAAAATTTACAATTCTTTGTTTACTCTTCTCCGAAATTTGCAGTTCTCTTTTTTCATTCGTCTGTTGCATTTTCGATTCGAGTTGCTCATCGAAAACTAAGAGCGTTTGTCATACTCGCAATACACATCGGTTCTCTTAAAGTCATTATCACTAGATAACACTTACTCTTGTATTGGATGCTATCTTTGAGTGAAAATAAAGGAGAAGACACAATCCAAAGACCTCTTAAACAGGCGGTGCAAAAATATGAAGACCAATAGAATTTTAATAGTCAATAGATCTGAAGATTAATAATTAAATGAAACTTACATAAGTTAATTGGCAAGAAAAAAAAAAACTTATCTTGGAATTTAATCATGAGTTCAAAAATTAGAACAATTCAGAAAAGTACGTGGCGTTATACTACATTGGAAACATGAACACAAAATATTCTAAATTATCAGAAGCGGCCATCAAAACAATAACACCATCATTTACCTAAACTTTATGAAGTAAAATTTGTCGGAATTGTTTATACTCGAGTTAGTTATTGACGTAAAGAGAAAAAAAATTTGTACACCGTCGCGAATATAATATTTTAATAAATTAATAAAATTTAATACAACTTACATATTTTAATTGAAATCAAAGGAAAACGACAATATCTTTCTAGGTATCCCGGAAACCTAAGCATCATGTAATTTTTTTTTCTGGGATCGAGATAATATTTTAGAATTTTTATCAATATGTCTTTTACGAGAAAAAAAACTTCATTATATATGAAAAAAAATCAAACTATGTGTGAAACAAATAACCAAATTACCAAAAACATTTACTGAATTTATTAAAACAACGAAAAACAACGATAAGCAAGAGACCAATTTAAAAAAAGAAAATATATATAGTTAAACGTACGAAAGTTAATGTAGCTCCAGTTATTTACACCTAGTTATAACCTGGATTTACAGCTCTAGCACGACATACGATCATTATTACATTACAATATCGATATTAGCACCACAACTTCACAAGGAAAACACACTCACCGTTTAGCCAGTAAATTACCAACAGCTTAACTCCGAGAACAATGAGAATTGAAAGTTAATCAGGTTAAAACCAATTAATCAAAAAATTTATATATATAATTTACAAGTTTCATATAAATACTCTAACTTGTAATAATACAATTAATGTATCTCAATTTTTACAAATCGTAATATAAAATTCTAAATCCCTATAGCGATTCGGAAAGAAACCCCTGCGCCGAATTGGAGTTGGGTTTTGTAAACATAAAACACATTCTGGGACAAAGTCGTCGACGAGTTGTAGGAGACTTTGTACAAAAGTTAGTGGTAAAAGCTTAACAAATTGTTGAATTTTGTATAACAAATTCGTTGCTTATTTGAACATTTGCTTATATATATATATATATATATATTTACCAAATATTTACCAAATCTGCCTGAAGGTGAAAATGATTTCATTGAGGATATCTCGTTCACCACTATTTTATTAACTGCTCTTTGCGAATTGGAAGACAAAATATTGCTTGTTGGCGTTTAATATCCCTTCTCAAAAAATCATATAAAGAATTAACATTTACATTTCCACAATTTTTATAACATTGTTGACGGTAATAGTCCACGGGAAAAAGTAAAATAAAATTACTTCTCTATTTGATAATTTATTTCAAATTCAAGTCCCCGTTATTAGTGTTTGTAATGCTAGTGTTGCCGTTACTGGTACGAAGCTAGAAGAAAGGCAACACCATTGTCAACAATTTTCGATATTTTCAAATATCTTAGACCACTGGTCGGCCAAAATAAGTTGTTAATTTTGCTTAGCTAATATGGATCCATCATCGCAACCAGAAGGACCAAGCAGTTTGCCTACAGGTTCAGTGGATATGACTAAAGGAAGAGACAGTTCTATCAATTCCGCGGAACATAGCCGTTTTCTGTTTGATTGTGACCATTTGATAAGTCTCTGCTCAAATATACAAAAACTTGACATTATGGAGCAATCGGACTCTATGCTAGAAGTCAGACTGAATGATTTAGACAGTTGGTATAAGAGACTGCAAACTAGTTATGAAACCCTTATGCTATCTCCTAGCTCCTTAAATCCTCGTGAGGTCAGAGAGAACGCGAAAGTGAATGTCAATGTCTGCTCGGAGACATACTTTGAGGCTAGAGCTCACATGTTGGATATGATAAGAACATCCCAGGGATATAATGGTCCAGCTGAAGCATCTAGATTAACTCTTCCACTTTACTCTTCTAACAATCCTCAAATATCGCAACACGATTCAAACCATAATTCAAACTTATTTCTCAAAGTTCCTCCATGCGATACAGAAGTTTTTACAGGGGGTTACGAGGAATGGCCGTCATTCCGTGACATGTTCACGGCGGTTTATGTGAACCATCCAAAGCTTTCCCAAGCTCAGAAGCTGTATCATCTCAGAAATAAGACGAAGGGCAATGCAGGTGCAATTGTCAAAAGATATTCTCTATGCGACGAAAATTTCGAATTGGCTTGGAATGCATTGAAGTCTCGTTATGAAAATAAGCGGGTATTAGTGGACAAACAGCTTAAGATTCTCTTTAATATTCCCACTGCTACAATAGAGAACAGCGACTCTATTCAGACAATTCAGTCTACAGTGAATGATTGCCTTTCCACATTAAAATCACTCGATGTTCCAACAGATGGTTGGGACCCAATCCTCATACATTTAGTATTAACCAAACTCCCTGATGAGACGCTTTCTCTATGGGAGCAGTCTCTAAAATCTCATCGTGAGCTTCCAAAATGGTCCGAAATGGATGAGTTCCTTGTCAACAGATTCGAGGTAGTAGAGAGAATATCAAGCATAAGGTCAACGAAGGAAAGCTATTATTTTCCCGTTCCCTCCGGTGCAAACGTTCAAACGTATCTTTCTCAAGATAAATTGAGTACAATGTGTATTCTTTGTGAGTCGGAGCATAGCGTTAGAATTTGTCCGGAATTTAGGAAATTTAGCCCTCAACAAAGAATAGATTTTGTGTTCAAAAATAAGTTTTGTAACAATTGTTTGTCGTCTGCGCACACAAAGGGTAGCTGCAGAAGCAAGAACACTTGTCTCATTTGTAAAAAGAAACACCACACTTTACTTCATATAAAGTCTCAATTCTCTGCCAACTCTTCTGAAAACTTTAATAATACGTCATCTGATAGAGACCAGACGGCCAAAAACGTTGCAAAATCTCAAAGTGACCAACCAAATACTTCGGCTCAAGCTCATGCATCGCAGATCCATGCAACATTCTCATCAAATAGCGACACGATTCTTCTAAGAACTGCATTGGTTCAAATTCAAAATAGAGGGGAACTCTTTACTTCAAGAGCACTAATTGACCCAGGTTCTCAAAGAACTTTTATATCGGAAAAACTAAGACATCTTCTTCAGCTTCCATATCGCAAATCTCGATTTGAAATCATCGGAATTGGAGGACAGCAGCAAACTGCAAATAAAGAATGCGAGGTGACCATTTTCTCCAAGAGAAAACATTTTTCATTTGCTATTAATGCGATTGTTTTGCCAAAAGTTACAAAACGCATTCCAGCTGCTTCCTTCAGTATTGATAATCCAGAGGAGTTAGATGAACTTGATCTCGCTGATCCGTACTTCAATGAATCTTCTCCAATAGATTTGATACTAGGAAACGACTCAGAACGTTTTATCAACATTGAAGGTATGAAAAAGAACATTTGTGGCCAGACATCGGCATATAATACCGTGTTTGGTTGGGTTCTTAGTGGTCCGATGAGGGCTCAACAGATCCAGTCCTTTACAACTAACGTTGTCTATTCAGAAAATCCAAACCTTGATGAACTCGTAAAGAAATTTTGGGAACATGAACAAGTCCCTACGTCAAAAAAGAATTCGGTCGAAGATACATTTTGCGAAGAATTCTATAGAAAAACTACAATACGACAATCCGATGGGCGATACATCGTCAGACTTCCCTTTAAGCAGGAATTTCCTAATTCAATATACCTGGGATCATCTCGATTTCTAGCTCTCGGACAGTTTTCTCGAATGGAGCAGAACTTGTCAAAGAATCCCGAGCTTCAAAGCGAATATAAGGCGGTTTTGAATGAATATCTCGATCTCGGTCACATGGAGGAAACTTCGTCTATGGAAATTTTCTCTGATAACAAGTTAAATGTTTTTTATCTCCCGCACCATGCTGTGGTACGACCCGAGCACAAAACAACAAAAGTTCGGGTCGTCTTTAACGCGTCCCGCAAATCAAAATCTGGGTTTTCACTCAATGATGTATTGTATACTGGTCCAACTCTCCAATCGGACATAATTTCAACAGTTCTTAATTGGAGAACATATAAGTATGTTTTTAGCGGTGACATACAGAAAATGTACCGTCAAATTCTCATTCACCCTGCTGACAGACCTTATCAGAAGATTTTGCATCAAAAGGATAAATTCAGACCAATCCAGGACTTTCAGCTCAAAACTGTAACATTCGGTATTAATTGCGCTCCCTTTCTCGCGATAAGAACCCTCAAGCAGCTTGCCACGGATTCAGAATATCACTATCCCCTTGGTGCTGCGATTATACGCAGCGAAACATATGTTGACGACATTCTCTCAGGAGGATTTTCGATTGAAGAAGTTATTAAAAAACAGAATGAATTAATAGCAATCCTCAGCTCCGCCGGTTTTCCTTTAAAAAAGATTACGGCGAATGATCCACAACTGTTATCTCACCTACCACTTGAGGACTTATACGACGAAAATTTCTTACGCTTCCACGAAAGTAGTTCGGTAAAAACACTTGGTTTAAAGTGGAATGCTATTACCGATACGTTTTCATACTCTTTCCCTGATATACAGAAATTTTTGACAGTATCTCGGAGAAATGTTCTCTCAACGATAGCCCGTCTCTATGATCCAATGGGTTGGATTGCTCCCATTATTATAAGTGCAAAATTATTATTGCAACAAATTTGGCTAGAAGGCTTAGGCTGGGACGATGAAGTCAGCTCAGAATCGGCTTCAAAGTTCAACATATTTATCTCCGACCTTGCCTGTATTAAGGATATCAGTATTCCGCGTTGGATTCAATATATGCCGTCTGATCTTATACAAATTCACGGATTTTGTGACGCTTCAAAGGGAGCCTTTTGTGCCTGTGTCTATATACGGTGTCAAACTCCCCAGTCAATTGTTTTCACTAATTTGGTAACTGCTAAGACAAAAGTTGCCCCCCTGCAACCTGTTTGTCTGCCTAGATTGGAACTCAGCGGTGCTGTTTTGCTCGCAAAGTTAGTCAAATATGTAAAATCAACATTAACGATGGAGGTTGGCGAAACAATTCTGTGGACAGACGCTTCCATTGTGCTCGGATGGATATCGAAACCACCGTGGTCTTGGGAAACCTATGTGGCAAATCGAACAGCACAGATACACGAAATGGTACCAGATGCAACCTGGCGTCACGTGCCAACTCATGACAACCCAGCTGATCTGGGAACACGAGGGTCAAGACCACTAGATCTCTCACATAACACTCTTTGGTGGAACGGGCCATCCTGGATAAATAATCCGTCATCAACATGGCCAAAGAGGAACCCATTATCACCCCCTGAAAAATATAATATCGTGCAAGCCTTACAAGTTACCATAGATGAACCTGATATTCTGTTAAATTTTTCATCTTACACTAGAGCCCTAAGAGTATTGTCCTATATATTTCGCTTTTTTCACAGGACCCATATATCGTACCGGACTGAGTATAGGTTTGAGTCCGTTAATCTCCGTTATAAGGAAATATTATTCGTTAAACATCGACTGATATCATTAGCTCAAGCTCGACATTATACAGACGAGTATAATACTATTTTAGCCTCGACAATAATTCCCGATAAAAGTTCACTCAAAACTCTAAACCCATTTATTTGTTCTGAAAGTATGATGCGGGTTAATGGTCGATTATCGGAATCGACACTTCCATACAATGAACGGTATCCCATAATATTACCGGGCAATTCTAGAATCTGCCAATTATATTTAACTCACTTGCATTATTTTCTAGCTCATGCAGAGTGCAATCTCATGTGTCGAATGGTGCAAACCGAGTTTTATATTTCTCGTCTAAAACGCAAGGTTAAAGGTATTATACGCGCATGCAAAACATGCGTAATTTTTAAACAAAGGCAATGTGCTCAAATGATGGCACCCTTACCATCCGAAAGGTGCACTTTTACTCCGCCATTCCAAGTTACTGGTATAGATTTTGCCGGTCCCTTTGAACTAAAAAGTTCCAGTATACGCCAAGCCCCAATTTTAAAAGGTTATGTAAGTGTATTTGTATGTTTCTCTACAAGGGCAATACATTTAGAAGCTTGCTCAGAATTATCATCGGCGGCATTTGAAGCCGCATTCGCTCGATTCGTTGGGAGGCGAGGGCTACCCCATAGGGTAGTTACTGATAATGGACGAAATTTTATTGGAACTAGTAGAGTACTCCTCAGAGAGTTTGGAAACTTTCTGGAAACATCATCAAGCGATATTTCTCAAAAATATTCCACCCATGGCTTTGAATGGAGTTTCATTCCACCTCACGCGCCTCACATGGGCGGCCTTTGGGAGGCTGCAGTAAAAAGTTTCAAGTTCCACTTTAAACGAATCGCTGGCACCCACAAGTTCACATTTGAACAATTCTCTACCATACTCGCACGCATTGAAGGCGTGTTAAACTCCAGACCAATCTCCGCTATGTCGGAAGATCCCAATGACCTGACGGCGTTAACACCCGGTCATTTTCTCAGAGGTGCACCCATGCTTTCATTTCCCGAGTCAACAACCCAGAACTTATCTCTAATTAACCGATGGTTAAAACTTAAAGCGCTCCATCATGAATTTGCTATTCGATGGAAAGAGGATTACCTAAAATCTCTTCACAAGCGCTATAAATGGAAAAATTCCATTCCCAACCTCAAAATTGGCGATTTAGTAGTCGTAATGGATGACTTACTGCCACCCAGTGAATGGCGTCTGGGAAGAATTGAGAAAGCCCATCTAGGACCAGATTGTAAGGTACGCGTAGCAGACGTACGAACCGCAACAGGAATTATCACTCGTCCTATCGTTAAACTTTGTCTTTTGCCTTACAATGAGCACGAAAATGGTTTGGCAAATTAGAAAACCTAACAATTTTCTAAACATTTCTATACCCATTATATGCATTTTACCACTCGAACTCCACACCGGTGGAGAACACTAATTTTACTAATCTTGTCAATATTTTACGTTATTACAGAACAAATGCAAATAGACGCCAGATTCAGTCGGACGTGTACAAATGTGTGTTGTGTAAATCGTACCACGCATTACGATTCTGCCACAAATTCCTAGCAATGGGTTCTCAGGAAAGGAACAGAGTTGTCCGAAAATGTGAATACTGCATAAACTGTTTAGCGAAAAGTCACACCCTCCGGAGATGTCGGTCAGTAAACACATGCCAAAGATGTCAGCACTATCACCACACGCTTTTGCATCCAGTGACTCGACCACGAGTCACACCACCTAACCGCCAACACCAGAACGCTGAGCCACGCCAAAGATTGTCAAAACCTTCAAAGAACACAACTCGAAACATAGAACCTGAGCGGCCAACACCTGACCAATACATATTGTCGGAAGCCATCAAATCACTGGCAACCGTTTTGTGTGCAGCACAAGTTCCGGCTTCAACACTGAGCCGGCGGCATGTATAATCTTATAAAGATTATACTTATATCATTACTTTAAAATTATATTTGAGCTAAAATATGAATTTATATTGTTAAAAAAGCTACTAATCAACTAAAATTAATCTACTTATACAATTGTACAATTGATTGTACAATTTAAAACCGTAATTGAATTGTACAATTTAAAAACCCTAAGTGAATTCTTAATACTATTTAAAATCTAGAAATACTTTAAATAGTACATTGTACATTGTACATTATACATTATATATATTGTGAATGGTCACCATATGGATAAAAGGAGATAGATTTTGTAAAGATAAACAAAGAAACTTCTTGTTAAGTTCGCTGAGAAAACTCTGTCACTTCTTCATACATTTCTCATTGGTGAGCATCAATCTTTGCCCAAATAAATAAAACATCTTGAATTTTACTAATTCATTTGGTTTTCTTCCACTCCCTCCTTTTAATAACGAACAACCAACAAATTTGTATAAATTCTCGATTTATGAGAAATTATACAAATCAATAACTAAACCCTAAATCTCCAAAATCTCTAGTCATTTAGCAACCCAAGCTCACTCAAGAGTTCATATACCAAAGCAATACAGTCCACTAAAAACCAACTGACGTCCGTTGTACTAGTCTAGCTACCACATCTAGAGAGGCTAAACCCTATTAACCTCTCTTATAAAATTATTACAATTAGTGTTTTGTACATATTTGTTTTGTTAGTATGTAATTAAGATACAGGCTATAACAAATTAAAACCATAATACTTATTTTTAAGTTAAACGGTTAACGTTTAACAACTTTTTAAAGGCGAGCACCCATTACTTGGAGGGACTGTATGTGTTTTGGACTCAGAATTAGAAAAGACACTAAAAGGCTAATTTTAGCATAACGTTTTTGCAAACGGCACAATTTTTGAGGATATTTCGCATAATTTTTTAGTCATTATTCTCTTTGCTCTGAGAGTGCTTCGCACCCACGCAATACAAGTATTCGCTGCCGCTACATCAGTGTGTGTTTTTTTCGCAGTCTGACAATCTGTGTTTCGCAGTCAGACAAATCTGTGTTCTATTAGGGGTGGGTCACCCTTATCATTTAGGGGTAAGAAAAATAGATGTTGGCCGATTTTGGGACCTACCCTATATACACAAAAAATTTCATACAAATCCGTCCAGCCGTTTCGGAGGAGTTTAACGGCAAACAATGTGTGATCGCTGTCGGACAATCTGTGTGATCGCAGTCGGACAATCTTTGTGAATTTAGGCCGTACCCGCGCCTATAGATGTTAACACATCAAAAATATGAAAAAACCGAACCCTTAATTCTGCCGTCAAGTGCAAAGTTTGGAAAAATAATTTGTTAACCAAGCGAATCGAAAAACAATCAATCCGTACATTGGAATCAACGCCAATTGTCATTGTTCACCACCGCTTTACATTTCAAAAAGTATTTGATTCTGACAGCTTAGTACACACCAAAGAAACAATTATTCCATACATCAGAAGTTGCTCAAGAAATTGCCAAAATCGTTGAAGATTTTGATAGGAAAATATGGAGCGATGGGCCTTTGTCACAATTCGAAAACAAATAAATTGCTGCAATGATTCCTCTACTAGAGACTGTGGCGGCTCAGTAGCGCCACCTAACGACAAAAAAAGCCTTTCAGAACACCACCTATAGTAATTGCAACTAGGCTCAAAAGTCTCAATACCACCTGCAACAATCACAACAAAGTTCATGTGTTCCGATACCACCTACAATAATGCACCTACACAAATGTAAACAAGTTTCCTTAATTTTTACATTTGATAAGGCACACCAGCACAAAATTTTATCCGCGACCACCATTTTGGCTCACGTACGCGGAAAGTTCGCGAAAATGGGAGAGTGTGCAACATAACGGCGTCAAAAAGTGGCGTCATAGAAGAAACCGCCATTAGACGACATTCTAAAAAGTGAAGCGTCTGCGAACAGAAGTATCTCCTGGAAGTATTTAACCTCAAGCGTAAAACGACCGAGTGACCTCCGAAGATTTTGGAAAACGCAAGTCCCGGAAGCAATAAACCGCCTGCCAACTCAGTAGAGACTGGGAGAGAAGCTACCAGCCGCGAACACGGCCGCAGCAAATATTTCCAGGGTAAGTGTGCAGTGTGGCGGCCCAGTTAGACCGCAGGATGATTTACGTGCTTTTTGCATCTCAGCAGCCTTAGATCCAGGCAATTGTTTGGCGTGAAGAGTGAAGCAGCGTGGCCTCGTCTAGAGGGAAAAACAAGAGTGAAAAGGAACTACCAGTCGGACATCACCCGGCGCGAGCAGCAACCCGTCACCCTAAGGCGCAAGAAAATTTCAACACAGCAGCAACCCAGAAGCGGCAGCAGACAAGGACTAGGTAAGCGTTGAAAGATTTTCTACCAAGCAAGTGATAATTGCTTTGGATTTCTCACCAGGTCCATATCGTAGGCGGCAACACCACAGTAGCTGCCAACGCTCAAGGCCCCTTTCTGGCCTACTCCGCTTTCGCCCCGGGCAGTGTGTCGTCAGCTGGGAATTTGTAGGCCCAAAGGCGACCTTAGGCACCTGGTATCGCCGCCAGCATATTCACCAGACATCGGTAACATACACCAGTGTATTCCAGCAAGACGTAAGCGCCGGCATCAGCCGAAAGGTTGTCCAGCAGAGTAACAGTCCACCAACTCAGCACTGTAAGCCTCGTTGGAGGCCGAAGGTAAGTCCGATTTTGATCATCCATCGGGCAGACATAACCCTGTCAAGGGGTAGACCCATAGTGACTCCAGTAATTAGGATAGGTTGAATAAATCCTGGCACAATAAATGCAAACCTGGCTCAAGTGGAATATTATTAAGACCTAGATTCATGACAAAAGTGCCACATCAATTCCAATAGTCACGAGCTATATTGGAAATAAAAAAAAATAAAGTAAATGAAAAATTTTATGACGACCTAAAATCATGGCAAAAGTGGCATATCAATTGTAATAGACTCGAGCTATATTGGAAATATAAAAAAAAAGAAAAAAATAAAGTAAATGAAAATTTAACGAAATAGAGCCAAGGAAAAAGTGACAGAAAAATAGAGTCTAAGTTAATATCAAATTTTGGAAACTTAAGTGTAAATTCTTAAAGATTAAGATCCGAAATTTTGGGAATTCTAGTTTGAAGTTTTAGAAACTGGAATACAAGATTGTTAAGTATAAATCTAAAATTCTGGAAATTCCATTAGACAGTTTTGAAAATCTGAAACTTAAAGTTTAGACAGTTAAAGTTTTAAATTTCGAAGCTAATGTTAGAAGTGCAAATCTAAAACCTATGAGTTAAAAGCTGAAGTTTTAGAAAGTGAATATAGAGATTTGAGATTTCAGATCTAAAATCCTGAAATTTGACTTTTAGAAGTGCAAATCTAAGACTTTCGAGATTCAACTTCAAACTTTTAGAAATTCAATCTAAAGATTTGAGAATTCAAATCTGAAGTTTAACTATTATAAAAAAACAAAGTTAAGGTTTTAGAAGTGCAAGCCTAAAACCTTTGAAATTCAAGTTAACAACGTCGGAGATTCTGATCTAAAGATTTTAAGAATTCAAAGCTAGTCTTTTGAGGATTTAAGTTTAACGTTTTTAAAGTTTAAAGTTAATGTTTTAGAAGTACAAATCTAAAACTTTCGGTATTCAAATTTAAACTTTTATAAATTCAATATAGAGATTTGAGAATTCAAATCTAAAGTTTTAAAAAATCCAAGTTAAAGTTTTAGAAGTACAAATCTAAAACTTTCGATATTCAAATTTAAACTTTTATAAATGCAATCTAGAGATTTGAGAATTCAAATCTAAAGTTTTAAAAGTTTAAGTTTTAAAAAATCAAAGTTAAGATTTTAGAAGTACAAATCTAAAACTTTCGATATTCAAATTTAAACTTTTATAAATTCAATCTAGAAATTTGAGAATTCAAATCTAAAGTTTTAAAAGTTTAAGTTTTAAAAAATCAAAGTTAAGGTTTTAGAAGCGCCAATCTAAAACTGTCGCTTTTCAAATTTAAACTTCGATAAATTCAATCTAGAGATTTGAGAATTCAAATCTAAAGTTCTAAAAGTAAGTGTTAAAAGATTCAAAGTTAATGTTTTAGAGGTGCCAATCTAAAACTTTCGATATTCAAAATTAAACTTTTATCAATTCAATCGCAGTCAGACAAATCTGTGTTCTATTAGGGGTGGGTCAGCCTTATCATTTAGGGGTAAGAAAAATAGATGTTGGCCGATTTTGGGACCTACCCTATATACACAAAAAATTTCATACAAATCCGTCCAGCCGTTTCGGAGGAGTTTAACGGCAAACAATGTGTGATCGCTGTCGGACAATCTGTGTGATCGCAGTCGGACAATCTTTGTGAATTTAGGCCGTACCCGCGCCTATAGATGTTAACACATCAAAAATATGAAAAAACCGAACCCTTAATTCTGCCGTCAAGTGCAAAGTTTGGAAAAATAATTTGTTAACCAAGCGAATCGAAAAACAATCAATCCGTACATTGGAATCAACGCCAATTGTCATTGTTCACCACCGCTTTACATTTCAAAAAGTATTTGATTCTGACAGCTTAGTACACACCAAAGAAACAATTATTCCATACATCAGAAGTTGCTCAAGAAATTGCCAAAATCGTTGAAGATTTTGATAGGAAAATATGGAGCGATGGGCCTTTGTCACAATTCGAAAACAAATAAATTGCTGCAATGATTCCTCTACTAGAGACTGTGGCGGCTCAGTAGCGCCACCTAACGACAAAAAAAGCCTTTCAGAACACCACCTATAGTAATTGCAACTAGGCTCAAAAGTCTCAATACCACCTGCAACAATCACAACAAAGTTCATGTGTTCCGATACCACCTACAATAATGCACCTACACAAATGTAAACAAGTTTCCTTAATTTTTACATTTGATAAGGCACACCAGCACAAAATTTTATCCGCGACCACCATTTTGGCTCACGTACGCGGAAAGTTCGCGAAAATGGGAGAGTGTGCAACATAACGGCGTCAAAAAGTGGCGTCATAGAAGAAACCGCCATTAGACGACATTCTAAAAAGTGAAGCGTCTGCGAACAGAAGTATCTCCTGGAAGTATTTAACCTCAAGCGTAAAACGACCGAGTGACCTCCGAAGATTTTGGAAAACGCAAGTCCCGGAAGCAATAAACCGCCTGCCAACTCAGTAGAGACTGGGAGAGAAGCTACCAGCCGCGAACACGGCCGCAGCAAATATTTCCAGGGTAAGTGTGCAGTGTGGCGGCCCAGTTAGACCGCAGGATGATTTACGTGCTTTTTGCATCTCAGCAGCCTTAGATCCAGGCAATTGTTTGGCGTGAAGAGTGAAGCAGCGTGGCCTCGTCTAGAGGGAAAAACAAGAGTGAAAAGGAACTACCAGTCGGACATCACCCGGCGCGAGCAGCAACCCGTCACCCTAAGGCGCAAGAAAATTTCAACACAGCAGCAACCCAGAAGCGGCAGCAGACAAGGACTAGGTAAGCGTTGAAAGATTTTCTACCAAGCAAGTGATAATTGCTTTGGATTTCTCACCAGGTCCATATCGTAGGCGGCAACACCACAGTAGCTGCCAACGCTCAAGGCCCCTTTCTGGCCTACTCCGCTTTCGCCCCGGGCAGTGTGTCGTCAGCTGGGAATTTGTAGGCCCAAAGGCGACCTTAGGCACCTGGTATCG
Organism: Phaonia tiefii; assembly: GCA_963931995.1. Lineage (NCBI taxonomy): Eukaryota > Metazoa > Arthropoda > Insecta > Diptera > Muscidae > Phaonia > Phaonia tiefii. The sequence goes on along the minus strand of OZ008371.1, from coordinate 85,431,282 downwards.
CCGCCAGCATATTCACCAGACATCGGTAACATACACCAGTGTATTCCAGCAAGACGTAAGCGCCGGCATCAGCCGAAAGGTTGTCCAGCAGAGTAACAGTCCACCAACTCAGCACTGTAAGCCTCGTTGGAGGCCGAAGGTAAGTCCGATTTTGATCATCCATCGGGCAGACATAACCCTGTCAAGGGGTAGACCCATAGTGACTCCAGTAATTAGGATAGGTTGAATAAATCCTGGCACAATAAATGCAAACCTGGCTCAAGTGGAATATTATTAAGACCTAGATTCATGACAAAAGTGCCACATCAATTCCAATAGTCACGAGCTATATTGGAAATAAAAAAAAATAAAGTAAATGAAAAATTTTATGACGACCTAAAATCATGGCAAAAGTGGCATATCAATTGTAATAGACTCGAGCTATATTGGAAATATAAAAAAAAAGAAAAAAATAAAGTAAATGAAAATTTAACGAAATAGAGCCAAGGAAAAAGTGACAGAAAAATAGAGTCTAAGTTAATATCAAATTTTGGAAACTTAAGTGTAAATTCTTAAAGATTAAGATCCGAAATTTTGGGAATTCTAGTTTGAAGTTTTAGAAACTGGAATACAAGATTGTTAAGTATAAATCTAAAATTCTGGAAATTCCATTAGACAGTTTTGAAAATCTGAAACTTAAAGTTTAGACAGTTAAAGTTTTAAATTTCGAAGCTAATGTTAGAAGTGCAAATCTAAAACCTATGAGTTAAAAGCTGAAGTTTTAGAAAGTGAATATAGAGATTTGAGATTTCAGATCTAAAATCCTGAAATTTGACTTTTAGAAGTGCAAATCTAAGACTTTCGAGATTCAACTTCAAACTTTTAGAAATTCAATCTAAAGATTTGAGAATTCAAATCTGAAGTTTAACTATTATAAAAAAACAAAGTTAAGGTTTTAGAAGTGCAAGCCTAAAACCTTTGAAATTCAAGTTAACAACGTCGGAGATTCTGATCTAAAGATTTTAAGAATTCAAAGCTAGTCTTTTGAGGATTTAAGTTTAACGTTTTTAAAGTTTAAAGTTAATGTTTTAGAAGTACAAATCTAAAACTTTCGGTATTCAAATTTAAACTTTTATAAATTCAATATAGAGATTTGAGAATTCAAATCTAAAGTTTTAAAAAATCCAAGTTAAAGTTTTAGAAGTACAAATCTAAAACTTTCGATATTCAAATTTAAACTTTTATAAATGCAATCTAGAGATTTGAGAATTCAAATCTAAAGTTTTAAAAGTTTAAGTTTTAAAAAATCAAAGTTAAGATTTTAGAAGTACAAATCTAAAACTTTCGATATTCAAATTTAAACTTTTATAAATTCAATCTAGAAATTTGAGAATTCAAATCTAAAGTTTTAAAAGTTTAAGTTTTAAAAAATCAAAGTTAAGGTTTTAGAAGCGCCAATCTAAAACTGTCGCTATTCAAATTTAAACTTCGATAAATTCAATCTAGAGATTTGAGAATTCAAATCTAAAGTTCTAAAAGTAAGTGTTAAAAGATTCAAAGTTAATGTTTTAGAGGTGCCAATCTAAAACTTTCGATATTCAAAATTAAACTTTTATGAATTCAATCTAGAGATTTGAGAATTCAAATCTACATAAAGTTTTAAGATTTTACGTTTGAAGTTTTAGAAAGCCAAGTTTAAAGTTTTGGAAGTGTGCATCTACAACTTTCGAAATTCAAATTTAAACTTTTAAGAATTCAATTTACAGATTTGTGAATTCAAATCTAAAATTCTGAAATTTAACATTTTAGAATTTCCAAGTTAAAGTTTTAGGAGTTCAAATCTAAAACTTACGAAATTCAAATTTCAAATTTTAGAAATTATATTTAGGGATTTGAGAATTCAAATCTAAAGTTCTAAGATTTAACGTCTTCGAATTTCAAAGTTAAAGTTTTAAGAGTTCCAACCTAAAACTTTCACTTAAAATGAAGAAGTGAATCAAAGTCTTGAGCTTTGAAAATATGAATTTGAAAGTTAAAGTAAAGTTTTAATTTTTTAAAATGAGAGTCGTTATGATATAGAGGGAAGTGAATTCTGAGAATTCTTCGTCAGTTTAGGAAAATCTTGAAATCTGGAATTTTAGATTTAAACAAGGCTGAGGAAATAGAAAGTAAGAAAATAAAAAAAATATAAAGATAAGAGAGTAAAGTCAGTAGAATAAGAGCTGAGCTAATGTAGTAGTAAAGTAATGAAATTAAGAATTTATAGCTTTAGTTTGTAATTAAGAGTAGTGAAATCCAAACTGAAGTTTTAATACTAAACAGATAAGTAGTCCTCGATTGTAAAGAGTGACTTTTTAAGGTTCTTGGGGACCCACATACTCCCTAGTGGCCGTTTTCGGTTCGTTGATAATAATTTCGGACAGATTGACCTTCAGATTTTGACCTATTCGTGACGATAAACCTATATATATCTATTGTCATTTTTATTTATTTTGATTGAATATATATTTACACCCATGCGAATTGCCTCTGGGTACATAATCTCGTGCGCGGTAAACTAGGTCGGCCTAGTAGCTCTCGTGTGTGGAACCGTAGTCCATCGAGATTGAAATAAGCTAATAAGCTAAGCGTCGCGTGATAAGTGCTCGGGCACAGTAATGGATTACAAGTGTGAGCCTTCGGAAGGTTTCATTTCGGGAGTTTTGCTAAACGGTGCTGCTAGGGCAAATATCAGTACCATTGGTGTACCCCCATTGTTTTGAATTTGTTATCGCTCTATAGAGAAAATTTAATAATGTTAATCAGTATTTGGATTATGATTATATATTTTAAATAAAATTATTTGTAGTTAAAATATTATGAAGGTAAAAGTCTTAGATCTTAAGCAAAATATTGTGTGTTGCATTTGTAAAGTTTTAATTTTACCCCACGGAATTTTTGTATCCGCTGAGGGAGCACTTCGCCCATGAGGCTTTTTAATTTGTTAAATATTTAGGCTTAATCTCGTGAAGAGAGAATAAATTTAAATTTATAATGATTTTTAGAAATTCGCTTGTTTTCTCTTCGAATATGGCCAAGTGAGAGGTCAGCATGGTAAGTTAGGGTTAACAAGGTAAGAGAGTTCTCCAGTAGCTACGATGATGGGATACTGTGCGGATCGCAGTATCAGGGTGAAGCTACAAGGGCTTTGTAAGGGTAAGCAAAGCCGACGGAGACAACAGTCGGCACATATGACGCGCGTTAGGGTAGGGGTTTAGCCCTCGACTCTCTTCAGAGCCACGTAATGGCTTTTAATTCGGTATTTTCTCCCTCTTGACCACTTCTGATGCAACTATTGTTCGGGCTTCATTCTTTTATTTTATGTCAAAGAATAGTGTGTGTATGTAGGCCTCAGTATGTATTTTATTGTTCAGAGGCAGACTGTTGTTGTGCTCGGTGAGTAGAAAGATCCCCCCGTCCGGCGAGCCATAGGCCCGGCTTAAACGCATGGCATACTGAGCGCCCTACTGGACCAGCACTTGAACTTGTTGATAAACTCGGTCAAATTGCAGTCTATGCCCATATGACAAGACTGAATTCAGTTTGAAGATATACTGGAACTATTTTGCGACTTCATGGCAAGGGCAGTGTTGGTGGGAATGGTGCGACAACAAAAAAGATTGTACGAAAATCAATCATTAACTGTGCTGCTGATTTTGTTAGTACTTTTCATCGCACACAATCAAAATTGACCGAAACAGAGTTCCAAAAAATCAACGATTCATTGGACTGTTTGAGTGTATTTGCATCGGCTTTGAATGTCCGAGACAGCACATCAAATTCAAGAGACAAATGGAAAATCAATTTATTTTGATACTTCCAAAGAAGGATATGATTAACTTTCTTTTCTCGTTCATATTAACACACATGAAAACAACTTACAAAAAATATACTGAATTACTCGATTAAGGAAATATGTTCTTAATTAGCACTATAAAGTTATATTTTGGAAACCAGCGAAAAATAAAGAAACATTTTTGTTCGATTCTCAAAAAAAAATTGATAGGTAACGTTATAGACCTTTTCGTGTAGCCCTGAACCATACCTAATAGTGCCGCTTTTTGGTTGACTTTTCGGGCTTCGTTCTTCCTTCTGCATGACTAAATTTTTTCACTCTCGCGCTATCTCCACTGCCGTTTCTTACGCCTAAAGAGACGGTTTACCTATTTTCTTTTCTCCCTATACCGCTCAGTCGCAGCTCGCGTTGCAACTGACTGAAGCATTACCATACGTGCAGCGTACTTTTCATCATTTGCAATGCGACACTCTTCATCGTACCATGGTTTGTTGCGAAGCGGTTTTTCAAAACCAAGTACGGTTGTCGCGGCAGTTTTTATAAATTCGGAAATGGGTTTCCACTGCGCTTCAGGATCGTTATCGGGAGGGGGTGGGTTCTGTGCCAAAAGTTGCGAGAGCGTCCTTGATTAGGCTGTGGCTACATCTGGTAATTGCAGCTTTCCGATGTGCAGCTTCATCCGCGTTTGGTTTCGTACGATTTTCGCTCTACTTAATCTTGTGCGAACCTTTGCTGCTACCAGGTAGGGATCGGAATCAATGTTAGCTCCTCTGATCACTCGTACGTCCATTACACTGAACAAGTGCCTTCCATCAATTACCACGTGAACAATTTGGTTCTTCGTTCTTTGATCAGGGGATACCCCAGTAGCCTTGTGGATGTTTTTATGCTGGAATCTTGTACCACTAATGGCCATTGTTTTGCCGCGGCAAAGTCAATCAGTCTCATACCGTTTTCGGAACTGTCAGCATGTAGATTGAAATTGCCAATAGTTGGATGAAACACATTCTCCCTGCCTACTTTAGCATTAATATCTCCTAGTACAATCTTAATGTCATGGCCACGGCAGCGGTCATACGTTTCCTCTATGTCTTTGGCATCATCATCTTTCTCTTCTGTCGCGGCATGCACACAAATTAGGGAAATATAAAAATATTTCGCTTTTACGCGGATGGTGGCTATACGTTCACTCACAGGATTGAACCTAGAGACTATATGTCGCAGTCTTTTTCCAACTAAAAATCCGCAACCAAATTCATGTTTTTTTCATGGCAACTGTAGTATATGTCGCAGTTTCTTTTTCGTGTGCAGCCATGTCCTGTCCATCGCATTTCCTGTATTGCGGTAATGTCAGCCTTATAACTTTCAAGGACATCTGTCAATTGGATACTTGCACCGGATCTTTATAGAGTTCTTACATTCCAGGTGCATAGCTGTAAATCGTGGTCCTTATAACGTTTGCGGGGGTCGTCAACAAATAGAGGTTGTTTATGTTTTCTTTTTCGTTTTTGTATTTTCACTGCCATTATGAACGGTGGCGGGAGGCAAACCCAGTCCACCGGGTTTTTGCATTTTACCTACTGCCAGGATATTTGATAGCAGCCGCCTATTATGGATCAGACGCTGACCAGGATGCAATATGTCGAAACTGGATTTTCTTCTTTTGGTTTTTTTTATCCGCCGTTGGCCCATATGTTTGGCCCATCCGCCTTCGAAAGGACAAAAGAATATGCCCGATAGCTTGATGAGCTTCAGTGACATCAGTCACCTACTAAGCTTGAGAAACATCAGTGATCGAGTTCTTACATTCCAGCTGCATAGCCGTAAATCGTGGTCCTTATAACGTTTGTGGGGGTCGTCAACAAATAGGGGTTGTTTAGGTTTGCTTTTTCGTTTTTGTATTTTCACTGCCATTATGAACGGTGGCGGGAGGCAAACCCAGTCCACCGGGTTTTTGCATTTTACCTACTGCCAGGATATTTGATTGCAGCCGCCTATTATGGATCAGACGCTGACCAGGATGCAATGTGTCGAAACTGGATTTTCTTCTTTTGGTTTTTTTTTTATCCGCCGTTGGCCCATATGTTTGGCTCATTCGCCTTCGAAAGGGCAAAAGAATTTGCCCGATAGCTTGATGAGCTTCAGTGACATCAGTCACCGACTAAGCCTGAGACACATCAGTGATCGCATAACCAAATCAGGCTGCTCATTTATTTTCGCCTTCTCACTCTAGCTAGCTAACGGAGGTTTCCGATAAAGCCATTGCCCAGGACAAACTGTGTGGAAGTAGTGAGCTGCTTGGACTGCCCAATGAAGGAATCATTTCTGGCCACTCCCAAGTGAATGGCTATCAGAAACTTTCCCCCTCCACGGACAGTCCCACAAGAACATTCTCAACTCACTTTCAAAGGTTCGGGTCTCCTCAAAATAAGTCCAGACTGTACACTCAAGCACAAGTCGGTTGTTATCTCTTAATGACCAAATAACATTTTGTATACATTGCAGCTCCTGAATGTATGCACTGTAACAACATACCAGCTCGCTAAACCAGTAGCATGAATTCGGCTCAGTTAAGATAATTCTCCACTATTCGAGATAATTTTACAAAATAACTAACAGCAAGGACCAGAAAGTTCTTCAATTCGCTAGAGATATCTACACAAAAAGGACGAATAAGGAAATTCATAACAATATTAATCTTCATTTCAATCACCATACACGACCATTGCAAACATCACCAACATCATGTATCCAGTTGAAACGCAATCATTACTTGGAAACTTCCACATCAAAACCTATTCTGATCAACTTCAAAATATATCAAATATCCAGCGCAAGCTACACCAACAAGTATTGACGGATTTGCCATTACAAATCAAGTACATCAAATACCATCATACCACAATTGCCTATACTGCCCTGATTCTCGCAATGGGTACCATCATAATGTTCACATTCAAATACAAGCTAAGTCGAAAGATGGAACTAAACCGGGAACCTCCATGGCCAGCAGTTCGCCAACAAGTGACACCGGCGGATCTTGTAGTGTCTGTAACGTGATATGTTTACGATGACGCGGATTTACCTAGAAGCCAGAGAAGTGGATTAAAATTTTTACATTTATAATCACATACTCACTATTATTTCGCAATCAACTATTAATTTTTGGTTAGATATGTATAAGTATAGATAAGTCCCCTTTTCCACGTGCAAACTTTTGTTTGCAAACTTTTTTGTTTTTTCTTTTGGAGTTTGCGAAAAGCACACGCAAACTTTTGTTTGCAAACTCCTGCGAATGAAAATACAAAATAAAGAAAGAAACGTCAAAAAAATTGTTTACATTTCAAAGTCTATGTAAACAGTGTGAAAATAATTTAATAAAAGCGGTGTAAAAATGGACAAGGAGTGCAAAAATAATTTAATAAAAGACGTTTTAGATTGTACCAAGCCATTTTTAATTCATCAAATATTTTACTTTATTAAAACAAATCACAAATCAAATTATTTGTCAGAAAACTCGACATAAACAACGAATGCGTTAAAAACGAAATGTCAAAAACGTTTGCTTCAACGAAGAGAGCAAAGCTGAGTTTGCGTGAACGGCAAACACGTACCTAAACTTTTTTGTTTCTCTTCCTCTCACCCCTCTCGCCAACAAACTCAAAAGTTTGCACGTGGGGACTAAGCAAATACTTTGTAGGAGTTGATCTTTCAGCAAACAATAATATCAAACTAAGTAAACTAAATGACTCAGAAATAAAAAAGTCGTAGTACTTGTCTCAAAAAATGCTAATTCAGCATTTTGAACAATGAAAAAGAATATATTCATATTTTGAAGACCAAACAATAACATTTATAAGAAATGGTAGCAAATGATATCTGTCATTTCAGAACATTGTTTTTTTTTGGCGAGTGTAGCTCACGACGGGGTGCATGTTAAAACCTTCACAGATAATTTCTTTCATATGTACATGCGCCTGTTCACACTCTTGCATAAAATACAAAACGACAGCTTTCAGTTGCTACAGTTTAAGTGTTATATAAAAGAATACTCATGTCACAATTTTGCATTTTAATGTAAACAACTTACTTCCTCTGTAGTTCATTGATCGTTTGACTATAGAAATAGTTTATTTTTAATGTAATTTACCGCACATGTTGCAAATATGTGTGTATTTAACAGGTAACCATAATTGTATTATTAACTAATTTTGTAAGTCATCAATAATTTAAATAAATAAATAAATGGTTTCCCATTACATCCCATGAAGGGACAGGGGATAACTTCTCACAATAACTGGGCTGTGCGCTTTGCAGTTTCCACTCACCGATTGGGACCTACAATTTTACACCGATTCCGAACGGTATTTTTTCATGGCTATATACTCGATAGTGTCGCCGTCACTATGCGAGGTGACCGCCGCCGAAAGAAATTTTAAGGTTGTCAGAGCAGGGTTCGAACCCAGGATCTCATGTACAAGAGCCGCGCACACTAACCATTGCACCACCGACGTATTTAAGAAACTATGAAATCAATAAAAGTGCGAGAAATAATGAAGAAATCAGAGTGGTAATTTCTTCACTTTCGCCAACTAACCAAGTAACAAGTGCTTGTGTTAACCTGAACAATCATCTTGGTGTATCGCCTTGATAAAAATACATTAAACAATAATAGGCAAAACAGCCTTAAAACCCTAAGTCCTGATGTTGGTGCATTCGCTTTGATAAGGCATTCTACAAGTTACCCAGCAAAACATTTTTAGGGTTTTGGAAGCACTAGCAATTTTTCCCCCATACTAAAGCGCTTAGTTAGCAGTCATTACAATTCCGGCATACCAAATTGCAATGAAGTATGGAATGACTTTTTATGTACTACCGCGGCTTATTTAAAAATGTTCACAAACGAAAAGACCATTCTATAGCATACAATTGTGCTACCGAGATAGCGATATTGTAAAGCAATGCTAATTCTTTTCTTGTCGCTCGCTTACTGCACTGCAATAAAGTAAGGCAATAATCTTCATATCTTTCATATCTTCTAGACTGCAATGAATGAAGTGCCTTTGGTCGCTTTAAGTAGTGCTTCCAAGTGGGACATCCCATACAAAAATCATGCCTTATTTCAGCAGGTTTGTAAGCGATTGCCACCTTGTTTTCGCCTTACAATTCTGCTTCCGGGTAAGCGGTGTTTTTAGCTGGGTAGTGATTGGCAAAATAGCCTAAACATTAACAAATACGATAAAGACATTTGCAAAGCAGATATAACGGCAATGTTCATACATGTGGGGCAACAAGTTTAGTTGAAAAGACTAGTTGAAAAGACTTGACTCTGTTCTTTACAGTGGTTCAGAAAAATTATTTTTCGAAACTAAGTTTTGAATTTTTTTGGAGTTCTTGACTCTTTGAAAAAAAAAGACAAGTTTGGTGAATTTGCTGCACAAAAATTTTCGATACAAAATTTTTCCGTTGTCCCTAAGACAGCAAATTGTTTTAATACGCCAACAACGGAATCGGTCCCTAGTGCAATTTGTTTTTGTATTCGGCCGTGGAAGTGCCGGGAAAAAGCCAACTGTTTTGATAATCCGCTACTCGTTGATCCTAAACGAAGTTGTTATTGGACAAAAAAAAATTAAAAATCATTATTTTGCTACCGTCATAGTGTGTGTGTCTCTCGTACATTTGTGTGTAGTCACAATGGTAATTTTTTGTTTTCGATTTTTGTTTTTTTTTATTACGGTACCGTATTATCGGATTCTGCCTCTTAATCGAAGAGACTTGTTCAATTTTCGGCACAGTGGATCAGAAAAATTTTTGTTTGCAAAATTTAATATTGCTAAAGTCAACGAATCTGGCCCAGTTGAAGAAGAATAGTGCCATTGTTATTGCTCTGGTCCAAAACGTTTTGTGTATTTTCTGTACAGTGGATCAGAAAAGTTATTTGCTAATTTTATTTTTTCGTTGGAAATCTTGCCCGTTTACAAAAGAACGAATAAATTTTTTGAATTTTCTTGCACTCTGGCTCAGAAATATTATATTTCGAGAAAACATTTTTGGAACTTTAGCCAGGTACAGTGGGTCAGCGCAATTATTTTGCAATTTAAAATCTTGACCCTTTGTCAAAAAATTTAATTTTGTGAATTTTTCTGTACAGTGGGTCAGAAATATTATTTTTCGATACAAAAGTTATTGGAACTCTTGGCCCTTTGATGGAAAATAAATTTTGTGAATTTTTCTGAACATTAAATCAGCAAAATTAGATTTCGATACAAAATTTTTGGAAACCTTCTTATTGTGGAAAATAAAATTTTGTGATTGTATCTCCACAGTGAGTCAGATAAGTTATTTTCGAGACAAATTTTTTTATTTTAAATTTCGCATTGGCACAAACTACCTTCACTGGTGCAATTAAGCACATACTGTCTCAATCTGGATATTGGTTCAATTGTGGAAAATTTAGAGATTTGACCGAAAATCATCGCAAATTAAAAATTTAAGAGAAGAATAAAATAAATAATTGTTTGTTGCCCTCTTTTATCACAAATTGTTATCTGTTTTTTTGTGGATATAAATTCAAGCTGTTGTTTTAACTGCTTTGCCTCAAACGGATTAGCGCGTCTGTGAAAACTTGTTCTGTGTACAGTGGGTCACTGGAAAATAAATTTGAGACAAATATTTTTTGAAAAAATTTTTTTCGAATCTGATCCTCATTCTCAACGCAAACACGAACTTGAGTGTAGTGTAGAATAATTCATAAGGTATCGAACCTAATTGGGTTTTCATGCAAGTTTTTTTTTTTATTTTCTATCGCAAAATAAATTCTTTCTCACTACATTTCGATTCATACAATGAGTCTTGAAGGGTTTTTAGTCCAGTGCGATGAGATCATCTGGTGTACGAAGCAATTAAAAGAAGTTGATTTAAGCACGTACAATAATTTAGCCCCAGAAGCTGAAAACATGAGATTGAAAGTGCAAGGACAGAATGTAAGGACAATTACTGGAAATGTTTATCTGACCCGGAATGCATGAAAAAGGATAAGGAAGCGATCCGAAATAGAAAAAGGGAAGGGAATCGATTGCTATATCGATTGCATACAAATAATCGGTGAATTTAGGGAAAAGTTAAAAATTTCTCAGGCACCTACTCCTGCATCTCAGAGACTGAGCTCATCAGTTTCGGTCCCACCATGCGGTGCAGAAGTTTTTCACGGCGATTACGTGAGCTGGCCCAGTTTCAGATACCTGTTTACGGCCATTTACTTGAATAATAAAAAACTTAGCCCAGTGGAAAAATTATACCACCTGTTCCAAAAAACTAGTGGTGAGGCTAGAGAAATAAACCGCCATATTCCATTAACGGCAGAAGGGTTCGATATAGCGTGGTCGAACTTAAAAAATAAATACGAGAATAAACGTATTCTCATTAATAATCAGTTGAAAACATTGTTCAACTTGACCCCATGTACGCAAGAATCGGCTGTCGGTCTGAAAAAACTTCAAAGGGAGTTAACAAATTGTATTTCGGATCTTGAAATTTACAATATCGATATAGGATCATGGGATCCAATTTTTGTATTTCAATGCTCTTCAAAGCTCCCAAGGTTAACGCTGTCTCTATGGGAACAGTCAATTTCCAAAAAAAACCGAACTTCCAAACTGGGATGATTTAAATAAATTTCTGACTGAAAGGTTTCATGCGTTGGAAAGTGTCTCTGGCGTATTTAGTTCTAAGGGAGCTAGCTCATCTCAAACCTCTCGCCCAAACTATAACAATTACGACAAGTCGAGACAATTCAAAGTAAGTCGAGACACAAAAGTAAATAGTCAGAAATGTACTTTGTATAAGGAACCTCACCATTTGATATCATGCCCAAAATTTGTTAACATGGATTTCAAAAATAGGCTCTCCGTCGTGAAGAGAAATAATCATTGTTTAAACTGACTGTCCCAAGGGCATATGGCTGTTGATTGCTCCAGCAAAAATACGTGCTCAAAGTTCAATTCGAAGCATCACAAGCTATTGCACAAAAATAAAGTAGCTCAGCAAAGTGAGTCAAGGTCAGAAGCGTCTCGGAGTATGCCCCAAAATCAAATATAGTCCACTGATTCACCTTCGACATCTGCTACTGTTAGGGCATTTCATACGTCTGTCTCGCACAAAACAATGCTAGCCACAGCGTGGGTAAAAATTGTGGGAAATGGCGTGTCCAATAAAATAGGAGCGTTAATTGACCCATGCTCGGATGAAACTTTTATATCATCGGGAGTACAAAGGTTATTGAGATTACACACAAAATGAATTTCAGCAGATATCACCGGTCTTGGCGTTGAATATCTAAGAAAATGCTCGAAAATGGCAGTGTTTACTCTCTGTTCGACAAGAGAGTCAAACTTTTCTCTGGACACTGATGCGCTGGTGGTCTCAGATGTTACGGGAAATGTCCCAACTCACTCGTTCGAAAATGTGAATATAGATCAGCTTCCAAAATTAGATTTCGCTGATCCTTACTTCTTCAAAACTGGCCCAGTGGATATTCTGCCAGGGGGAAATTTGTATCCGCTAATTCTACTCAGTGGAGTGGAACATGGCATTTTAGGCTCGCTTGTGGCCCAGGAGACAGTCTTTGGATGGATTGTTACTGGCCCAACGACTAATAACAATTCAAAATGTTTGGTTCGTGTCTCTCATTGCACAAGAGTGTCGATTGACGAGCAGATGGCCAAATTTTGGGAAGATAAGATTTGTGAAAACATCTATAAAACGACAACAGTTCGTACAGCTGAAGGGAGATATGTAGTTGATCTACCCTTTAAGCCTGATTTGCAAATAGGATCGGCGATTGGCCAAAACAGATATATTGCCCTTAGTCAATTCCTCAGGAATGAGAAATCTATGGCTCGAAAGCCAGAATTGAAGATAATGTATGATGAGGTTTTACGTGAATATCTGACCCTTAACCATATGAAGAGTATAAACACTCCAGGGGGCAGACCAGATAATTGTTTTTATCTGCCCCATCACGGCGTTTATAAACCTGATAGAGTGACAACGAAGATGTGGGTTGTTTTTAACGGGTCTAGCCCGTCATCTAATGGTAAAAGTCTTAACGACTGTCTTTTCGTTGGCCCAGTCTTACAAAAGGAAGTAGTGTCTCTGGTATTAAATTGGCGTCTGTATAAGTTTGTATTCAACGCGGACATAACGAAAATGTACAGGCAGATTTTGATTAATCCCAAACACGCTCCATTTCAACGAATACTGTTCAGACCTGACCCAAATGAGGAAATACAGGATTTTCAATTGAAAACGGTCACATTTGGTGTCAATTGTGCTCCCTACTTGGCCCTGCGTACATTACTGCAATTCGCAGGCGATGAGGGACATCGGTTTCCCATTGGCGCTCAAATATTAAGAGAAAGCATGTATATTGATGATGTTCTAGTAGGAGCGCATTCGGTCCCAGAGGCTATAACATCAAAAATCAGTTAATTTCAATTTTATTATCAGCTGGGTTCGATCTGAGAAAATGGACCTCGAACAGCAAAAACATCCTCGAGAATTTGCCCAAAGATCATCTGTTAGACAATGATTTTTTGGTGTTTGACGATAAAAGTACAGCCAAAACCTTAGGCATTAGATGGAATGCGTCGGCTGACTGTTTTTACCTTATGGCTGAAAAATTAGAAGACAGAACAGCTTTTACGAAGCGGGAAGTTTTGTCAGTCATAGCAAGGCTATTTGACCCTTTGGGCTGGCTGGCGCCAGTTGTAGTAATCTAGAGTCGAGATAGAAGGCATCGTTCACACAAATGTACTCGTGTCTAAATCAAAAGTCGCACCCATTAAAAAAGTCTCTCTCCCAAGGTTGGAGTTGTGCGGAGCACTCTTGTTGTCAAACTTGATCAATATATTTCTGCCTCAGATTAAAATTCCTCAAAACTCGATTGCCTTGTGGTCTGACTCGTCAATCGTTTTGGCCAGGTTGAAAAAGCCTTCGCATAATTGGGCCACATTTGTGGCGAATAGGGTAGCAAAAACACACGATAAAGTTGGTCATTGCTGGAAGCACGTACCAACAGACGAAAATCCCGCTGATCTAGCAACCCGGGGTGTGACTCCTCTGGAGTTAATGAACAAGGACCTTTGGTGGTCTGGGCCGCCCTGGCTGAAAGAAAAAATGGAATGTTGGCCCGAGTCTTTAGAAATATTGGACACGAGTCTAGAGGCCAAACCGGTACGGACAGATTTAGCTAAATCAGCGGAAATAGATCGTTTTTCCTGTCTCTCGAAAGCCGTGCATGTTGTAGCTTATATTCTTCGCTTCATTAAAGCCATTCACCCAGATTCAAAGAAGGAAAACCGGTGCGTTAGCGTCAAACTATCGGCTCAAGAGTTAATGGCAGCACGTAATCGACTGATGCTTCTTTCCCAAAAAATCCACTTTTCAAGCGAGTATCATTGTCTCTCTCAGAAAAAACAAATAGAATCGAAAAGTTCCATTCTAACCCTTATTCCATTTTTGGATAAGGATAAGATAATTCGAGCCAATGGTCCTTGTCTTATAGTGAACGGCATCCGGTAATTGTCGCCTATCAAAGTCGCTTGCAAAGCTTTATGTGGACTTTATCCATAAATTTACCCTTCACGGAGGAATTCGATTGATGCTCGCCTCCGAGCGCCTCGAGTGCTGGATTGTAAAAGCGAAAATCTTGATTAAAACACACATAAACCACTGTAAGGAATGTGTTATGGCCCGTAAACCTCTTCAAGGCCAGATGATGGCAGCTCTTCCGCCTGAAAGGACAACTTTGAGCCACCCAGTTAGTAACACAGGTGTCGATTTTGCTGGCCCACTCGAAATTAAAACATTTTCTGGCCGAGGCTGCCGTATCACGAAGGGCTATATTTGCTTATTTGTTTGTTTTGCCACCCGAGCTATACATTTGGAAGCAGTAAGCGACCGCTCTAGCCAAGCGTTTCTAGCAGCTCTGACTCGTTTTATTTCTCGCCGTGGCTGTTCCCATAAAATATACTCTGACAATGGCCGAAACTTTGTCAGAGCGGCTAGGGAAATAAAAACAAACTTCATGAAAGCTGTCTCTAAACTAAGAGATGAGGCTGTTACACGATACGGACACCAGAAATTAGAATGGTATTTTATACCTGCCGCTGCGCCTCATATGGGTGGACTGTGGGAGGCAGGAGTCAAGAGTTGTAAAACCCATATAAAAAAAATATCCGGCCAAATCCGACATACATTTGAAGAACATACTACCATCCTCGCTTCAATAGAGTCAAGCCTTAATTCGCGTCCACTTACACCTCTTTTAGACAATATTGAAGACTTTAGCGTTCTGACTCCTGGACATTTTCTGATTGGATCCTCCCTTCTGACCCCCGCTGAGCCTGAAATATTGCCTTCTCGCACGGCACTGTTAAATCGATGGCTGCGACTTAAAGTCATCCAAAGGAATTTTTGCATGCGTTGGAAATCCGACTATTTGAAGGAGGTCCACAAAAGAGATAAGTGGAAAAGGCCACAAGAAGATTTGAGGGAGAACGATTTAGTAGTTGTGCGCCACGATACGGGGGGCCCCATGACTGGCGATTAGGAAGAGTCGTAAAGCTCTACCTCGGCAAGGATAATCGCGTGAGAGTAGTTGATTTAAAGACGCATTTGGGAGCAATTACACGCCCGATACATAAAGTTGTTCTTCTACCACGTCGTAGCGAATCGTAGTATAACATGTCGTTATGTCCCTCACAACATTTTCTACTCTACTAGCACCCTCCACAGCATTGACTGGCCCAGTAATTAATTATATTTCCTCCCTATTTCTTCCCATAGAAATGGACTACATGGAGAAATATCGCTGTCCCATCTGCACGAAACGTCATCCGTTCAGGTCCTGCCGTAGATTTTTGCTATTGTCCCCTGCCGAGCGAGCCAGGATGGTGGAAATATACAAGGCGTGCGAGAATTGTCTAGGTCTGTCACACACCGTGAATCAGTGCAACAGCAAATATCACTGTCATGCGTGTAAGGTCCGCCACCACACACTTCTCCATAGCCCAGACGAAAGTGCGGTCGAATGACTAAGAATGACAGCTTGCGTCTATCTGCAGCGAGCTGGAACGGACAAGGGGATAAAGCTGACCCGTGTTTTACTGGACCCCAACATCAAAAGAAGCCAGGCTATAGTCACGTCGCTGCTGTTCCCATTTCGGGTCCCAGGCGAACTCGGTCAGATCGAATTGAAGCTAACTGATCGTTTGACAGGCAGTGTTCAAGGTGGTATACGGTCCCTCGCCTTTCTCACCCCATCGACATTGCACCTCGGATGCGGTTCTAGAGAGATTTGACCCAAAAGAACTAGTCGATCTATCATTCAATCTCCCCTCTGGGTGCTGCCTGATCTTGGGAGCAGACGTGGCAAAACAAATTTTCTTAGGGTTACAACAGACAGAGGAGGGCATACCCTATTCCCAGAAGACAATTTTTGGGTGGACTTTTTTTGGCCCCATCAGCGTTGACAATGCTGCCAATTAATTTTAATTATTTGTAGACTTTTTTATATTTGAATTACCTAATGAATTACTAAGTTGTATTTAAGTTTTTAGTCCTCTCTTTCATACTTTCTGTATCAATTAATATTGTTTTGCACATACTGCGCAAAGGGGGCAATATGTTCGCACACACGTCAGGCCATCGCTGACTTTTGCCAGCCCAGTGGTTGCTTATGTGTGTGCGCGAACAGATGAGTTCTCTGAGCGGTTGTGCCATCTCTCCCTTTGCACATAGCCCTTTCTGCTGAATATCACTCGCTATCGGTTTGGTGGCACAAAACAACGAGTGTGATAGTCAGTAGCAAAGTGATATGTGAAACGGGCAGACGGCAAAACCGTCGCGAGTAATTGTAAATCAGAGAATAAGTAAAATAAACATTTGTAGGCCGTTGAAGAGCCACCATAATTAAACAAAACCAAGTTCCGATATACTTATTTGCATTGTGTCTGCTTCACCACTACCGGCAGTGAGAAATTGCGACCGATGGACAGCAAAGCAACGACAAGTGCATTTACAACAACAAAGCTAGCTGTGTTTGGGCTTTGTTTTTTCAACATCCACACGTCTGCTGTCCCTACGACACAACCTGACCCAACGTTGCTGTGACGTCACCAACATCGGGGCCCCAAAGAAGCCATTGAAAGGTACGAGGGTAAAGGCGGCAGTCAAGGTCCGAGGTGCACTGCGGAAGTTAAAGTTGATTGGTAAATCAACAATTACAATACATCAAACTAACGCCATTTGCAAGATATTTAATGAAATTGGAAAATATTTGAGCAGAAATAAAGTTCTAACTGCACTACGAATTAAATGATATTTCAACTTGGATGGTGTTATAACTGTTCACATTTACAATTAAAGAAGCTTTGTGTTTGTTGTTCTTCTTCTTTTCTGACAAAATTATATGGTCACTTGATCATAGTGTAAATGCCCAACTTTGACTGTTTAAACAGCAAACAGCAAAATTATGTTTTATCGTAGATCAAAGATGATTTTCCACTCAAAAATTAGGCCGTTTTCCTGCTTGGTCTCCGGAGTGTTGAAATGGATCCATGTTTCATTCACAGTTACAAAACGTCGCAAAAACTCCTTCGAATTGCGATTAAATATCTCCAAACAATTCTTTGAAGTTGAGAGCAAAAGCGGCACCCATCGTGCAGACAACTTTCTTAAACCCAACTGATCATTTAAAATCGAAACCACACTGCCATACGAAATGCCTATGGCATCACCAATCTCACGTACTTTTACTATTCGATCGGCCAATACCATATCGTGGATTTTTTTTCGAAATTTTCGGGTGTATTAACATCAATAGGCCGTCCAGAACGTTCAGCGTCATTCGTTCTTGTGCGACCACAACGAAAGTCAGTAAAGTACTTTTTTACCATTGAAATCGATGGTGCAGTCACCATAGTATTTTGTTTTCCAATGGGTACTTGAGTACTTTGAATATAATTTGTGAACGTACTATTTCACTGATCATCGAACTGTTACTTTCTTTTTTTTTCAGTAAACTCAACATTTTCATCGTGGTAAAGTACACGAACGAACAACGTATGCAAATTATAAAAACGTGCTACCGAAATTCGGAGTAGGTTACCGTAACTTTAAGAGCGTTAACTCGAATTTTCGGTCGTTATTCTCGCCCTAATAGACAAGCAATAACAGGTTTACAGCAAACTATCCAAATCAGTCGATTCCGCAGCGTTTTCAAGAACTGGGCATCTCCAAGACCACTTTATGGCGAGTTTAGCGTAAAGATCTTGGTTTACACCCATACAAGACCAAGCTGACTCCGATGGACCATTTGACGCGTCGCAGGTTCTCCGATTGTGCTCTGGAGATGATGCGCCAAGATGTCGACTTTCATCGCAAAATCATATTCAGTGACGAAGCTAATTTTGACGTAGAATACGTTTACCTTACGGTATGAGGAGTCAGGTCAGGTTTTTATTGTTGTAATCTTTATTTCATTGAATTTGAGGAAACGGCTAAATGAATTTTTTTTAAATTTTTTTTGTAGGTAAATGAAGATGTTATCTTTCGTTTGATATACATTTCATATTGGTTGATATATTTCTAGTATTTTAATTTCTGAAATGAAAATTGTTTAAACACATACACTCAAACATATGTGTGGTGTTTGGTTGAGTGTTTTTGGTTGCTCAACATTGCTTAGGAACATGTATCTAGTAAAAAGTGAAACGAACAGCAAGCTAATGTTGCTTGGCAAAAAGTAAAAAGTGAAACAAACAGTAAGCTAACGTAATAAAGCTTTTTTGAGAAAGCTTCAATAAAGCTGTTGTAACATTAATTTTGAATTGTAAAGCGTAAAGCTTTCACACAACGCTCGAATGCTAATGCGAAGACTCGATAAGGTAAACCTTTTTTAATATTAGGGCGGCCCTCTCAACATTCGCAGAACTTATTTCAATAAAAATATTAATTAAAATACATAAATTAAATTAAGTTTAAAAAAATTGAACATAATATTTTTTTTTTAAACGGACTTGAATCAAATGCCGTTGGTAAATATAAAAATTACAGCAGACAGTTGTCCGAGGCCTTCGGCCACGGACTGTCCCTGCAGGCTGTGTCAGAGACACGGCCATTAAGTTTAACGTAGAATACGCCATCCGATAAGACAGAAAACATATATAACAATAAATGATAAATAATATAAGCAAATGAATTTATTGTTATATATGTTTTCTGTCTTATCGGATGGCGTATTCTACGTTAAACTTAATGGCCGTGTCTCTGACACAGCCTGCAGGGACAGTCCGTGGCCGAAGGCCTCGGACAACTGTCTGCTGTAATTTTTTGGCTCAATGGGTTCGTCAATAAGCAAAATATGCGTTATAATCCACATGAGCTTCAGGAATCACCACTTCATCCACAAAAAATAACTATTTGGTGCGGTTTGCATGCCGGCGGCGTCATTGGGCCATATTTTTTCGTCGACAATATCGATGGTCACCTTACTGTGAATGGCGATCGTTAGCACGTCTTGATTACCAATCATTTTTGGCCCGATTTGGAAAACATGGACTTGGACGACATGTGGTTTCAACAGGACGGTACCACAAGCCACACAGCACAGGTTACAATCGATTTATTGAAGAGTAAGTTTGGTGAGCGTGCTATCTCTAGAAATGGACTAGTCAATTAGCCGCCTCGTTCGTGCGATTTAACGCCTCTAGACTTTTTTCTTTGGGGCACCCTCAAATCATTGGTCTATGCCAACAAGCCGACGACGTTGAAAGAACTAAGAGCCAACATTGAAAGCGAAATAGCGGCCGTTACGGCCGAAATGTGTGACCGAGTCATCGAAAATTGGGTCCAACGAATCGACCGCTACCGACGTGCCCGCGGTAACCATATGAACGAAGTCGAGTTCCATTCATAAATGTTTTGATTATATTTCAAGTCGTTCGTAAAGTTTTGGAAATATCTCAAATGGTTTGCGTTTTATTTTCTATCAAGGCCTTATTGGAAACCCCTTTATTTGTCAAGCTTTTCCTTGGTTTGATTTTCGCAAAAACTAATGTTCAATGAGCACTCGAAATTCACTTTTTTCCATTTTTAAAAAAATACACGAGGTTGTATGTTAAGGTAAATAACGGAACATGCTCAAAATTTGACAATAGTCTATTAACAGTGGTACTTGATGGGAGCAGTATAGCTACGAGGGAAGTTCGAAAAGTCACGGACTTATTGATTCGCCCTCTACTATTAATACACTCCGAATATTTCCACACGATTTTGCATGCATTTTGAACTTTTACGCCTTTTTGACGTTTTTATCCTATTTTATCCACATATTATATTTTAAATATTCAAATCATTTCATGTATTTTTTTGCTCTTCTAAGTTTTAGGTATATTTGACTCTTTGAAGTTCAACCATTTCTTAGCCACTACACTATTTGCTATAAAATACCAATCATTACAAACTAATTTTCCTGTTATTTAATTTTTTTCCTTTCTATCCTTTTTTACCCACATACACAATTATTAACAATCGTGCCAAACTCATGTTCCCTTTTTTTCAAGTTTTACCCTTTCCTGCAACTTTACTATTTATGATAAACATATTCCCAATGAGGCCAATTTTTTTGTACTTTCAATTTTTACGGTTTCTTGCCCCTTCTACCCCATGGTACGTTTTTTACCTTCGTACACTATTTTAAACAAATTCCAAACGATTTTCCTCGCATTTTGAATTTTTACTCGTCATGAGTAAAACCCACACACATTATTTTTAATAAATTTGGAATTATTTCTAAATATATTTGACGTTATTTGAAGTTGTATCTTTATTACGAATTTCTCCCCCTTTTTACCCACAAACACATTTTTAACACATTCGCAATCATCCCAAACGATTTTTCGTGCATTTTGAAATTCAACACTTTTCCGTCAATTTTGACCCATTTTTAACCAAATACAGTATATTTAATATATCCCTATTTAGCCTTATTTACTCATATTCCAATTATTAGTCGAGCTCTAGACCCAAGCATTTCAAACTAATGTTCTCGTTATTTGTAGTTCACATATGGCAATGTCTTTCGTGACATACGTAACATTCGCAGAGTTTTTACAACATTCAAATTATTCTATCTCGTGAACTGTTGAACATAGAGCTATAATTTTTTTTTGGAAAAATTATTTAGCTTAAGCTTAATTAAAATCAGTGATTTAATTGAAAAAAAATTACTGAATTTTGGCTGTAAAAATGGTGTAATTTGTCGTGACTGACGTAACGCATTTTTTCACCAATAATTCAGGTCACTTTTCCAAATGGCATTTCTCTAAAAGTTTCAATGTGAAGTTTATTTTTTTTGTCCGGATATCTTCTTCTATGTCTATAGTTTAGAATACAATCAGTATAAATGCGTCAAAAAATTATGCTCAAAATATGTTGAGGTTTGAGCGAAATAAGTTCCGTGACTGACGTAACGTGACTGACGTAACATTTTTGGTATTGAACAATTCTAATACGTTAAGATACATTCTGAAGCCGGTGTACATGTAATTGTATATCATTGTGTTTGATTTTTTGTTAGTTGGTATGAGTTCCGTATTTTAGGGTATGTTTGGGCGGATGATCACCATCATCACCATCCATCATCTTCGTACGCTATTGTAAATTGTACGAAAATGAGGAATTATAAAAAGACATTGCCATATACTTTTTATTTTTATAGTTACATTCCCAATTTTTCCCCATCCCCATTCGATTTTGTCCGCCTTTTATAAGTCTGCCTTTTCTGATAGACGTTGATTATTTTCTACGACTTCCACAACTTTCCAATCGAGTTTTTTCGCAGTTGCCTATTATGTATATCCAAATTCAAAAAAATTCCACTCGCGAGTGGAAAAATTCGGCTTCTCTTCGCTATAAAGCTCCCACTCCCAGTAAAATAAAAATTAAACTACGAATCGAATTTTTATTTTTTTTATTTGATTCGCTCGGGAGCGATTCAAGTAAACAAAAATTATAAAAATTAAATTCTCTCGAGATTTTAATTTCTTTAAACTCGGAGTCTCTCACTAATTTGAGAAAGAGCTGCATTTTTCGGCTCGCGATCGGAATTTTTTCTTAATCTGTGTGGTTGGTTTAAAGACTGATAATAACCAAATGAAATTATTTGTAAGATGTGCAAAAAAATAAGATTACCACAAAATCCTTTCCAAATTCCGATGTCTGTTCCGAGAATATGTTCGATCTCGTGCACTTTGATGTTTGGCAATGAATGTCAAATCTTTCGGAGGTTAACGCTACTTTGTGACCTCTTTAGATATTAAATCAAGATGCATTTTTATTTGTTGTCTGGCAGAGAAAAGTGGGGTTCTGGAAAAGTATAAAATTTATTAGGCAATGTAGGAAGTCAAACTGACCGAAAGTTTCAAAAGCTTGAGAGTGATAATGGAGGTGAATACGTTAATAAAGAGTTTGATTTGTATTTAAAAGACCATGGAATAAAAGAACAATCGATCAGTAAAAAAGTGCATTCTGAGAAATCGCCAATGGAGTTATGGTCGGGAAAGAAACCATATGTGGGACATATAACATTTTTTGGATCGGTGGCAATAGCTTTAAACAAAATGGTATATTATGGTCGGTTATTCGGGATATCGGTTATATGAGAATGAGAATGAAAAGGTAGTTATAAAAAGAGATACAGTTTTTATTGAGGAAGAATGTGGAAGTGCTCAGAAATACGATGATGAGAACAATATACTCGTTGAATTGAAATATGTTGATTCGTGTACTGAAATTCCAAAACATTATGAAACTGATAGAGCTTCTGAACATATTATTAAAAGCATAGATGGTGAAAGAGAGGAAAACGCTCATTCAACTGAAGAAAGTTTTCACGTGATCGATTAGGAGATTAATATCAATCATGAAGCTGTTCCCAACTTGGTCTAGAAGATAGGTAGAGGAAGACCGGAAATAATTAGAACGGGTTAGCCAGGAAGGTCAAGAAAGCAATATAGTAGCGAGGCCGAAGCAACATCTGGAAAATTTTCAGAAAAATGGAAAACAGGCAGGAAGAGGGAATACTCCTACTTGAAAACGAAACATGGTCGCTGGCAGAGAACCAAGCCGACCTAAAATTATCGGCGGCGGTGGCTAAATTTTCGGCTCAATTTTTTTATAGTTGGCTTCGTAGTCTTTGTTTATCACACCTAAAAATTTATTTTAATTATTATATATTCATTATCATTTATAGCCTAATTCAACACCTAATGCACTGATTCCAATATGAGTGTAGGCTAAAGCATTTGAGAGTTCTTTGTATATATGGAAGAAATAAATTAAACTTACTGGCTTTCACTTATTGTATGCTGACCTCATTGACATAATTTAAAAAAAAAATATATTTATTTCTAGTTGTGGTTTTGTATTTGTAACTAAATAAAACACAGTTTCTAACCTGTGGTATTATTTAACTATTTGTTTTTATTGTCTTTACACAAATTTCTTTGTCAGGGGATTCCAAAATTAATTAATTAATTTATCAAATATCTTCAAATTACGATTATACCCATGTTAAGCGACGTTCAGGTAAGCCGAGATTTCGCAGTTTTCGATATTTCAACCTACCAACCATGTTTTGTCGTCCAAAAATCATTGTTAAAATTACTGATAAATATCGGTATACATGAACATTAGAGTGAGTGCCCATAAAATACATAGAAAAATGGAAAAGTGTAATTTTTTCCCCTCTCCGCGCGTTTTCTAATAGATTGGTCATAAAAAATAATATACGTGCAAAAATGTGTTCCATCGGATGCAAACCGGCCAGTCACCCACGACCTTTAGCACTAAAAATGGAGTAAAATTACTTCAAAGCTTTTATGAACTATAACTCTTAAACCAGAAGAGTGTCACAAAAAATCAAGATAAACATTTTTATTACAAATATATAGGCTAAAAATGTACTCATAAAAAATGTTGGCCGTTCTATGAGCTTTCATTGTGTTTTCAGAGGTCAACGTTCAAATTTGTGGCGACACATTCTTTCACACGATTTTTTCAAATTTATCGATAAATCTATTTAGGTTTGATTATCGCTAAAATGTAACGTGTTATGTGTAGTTTAGAAAACTACATTTAGAAAACATATAAGTTTATTCGATGATATAATTACCGCAATTCAAACTTTAAAT
The DNA here is from genome assembly GCA_963931995.1 of Phaonia tiefii. Lineage (NCBI taxonomy): Eukaryota > Metazoa > Arthropoda > Insecta > Diptera > Muscidae > Phaonia > Phaonia tiefii. The sequence goes on along the minus strand of OZ008371.1, from coordinate 85,407,213 downwards.
TCCAGGTTATTTTACATATGCTGTCAATAGAAAAGTCATTATTTTAATCGGTTAAATGGTTATTCGTATTTTTCACTACACAAGTTACTACAGTTACTAACTTTTTTTGAATTATTATTTTTATGTAGTTTTACATCATCTAAACAGAATTTTTCACGTACCAATATAAGCGTCTTCCGATGATAATTTAAAAAGTCTACGGATTGCTGTTTTTCACGTTTTTTAATAATTTAATGACATCGGTGTGCTATATAGCAAACAATGTATCTAATAATTTAATAAATGTTCTTTCTCGGACGCAATTTTTTTTTCCTTAAACTATTGAAATGTCTATTAATACTTTTTTAAAATCATCCTTTCGTTTCGTCGGAGTTTCAAAGGACCTATAAATTTCTATCAATTCATTTGTTACAACAAAAGCGCTGTCTTTAACATTCCTCTTTTCATCTTGTATTGAACGAAAAAGTCGCCCAAAAACATCTTTGTTATTTTGGAAGCATCCTTCCATCAAAACTACATTTTTTTTTCCAACAATAACTCAATAACCCGATCGGTTTATACGTAATTTACACAAATATTTGGTTTTAAATACTTACCTATCAAATAAACACAACTGGATGAACACTATTTTCCATTTTTAAAATTTAATTATACAATGTAATGTTATTTGAATGTTGTTCATGTTAATGTTATTGGAAAGCATTGTCAGATGTTGTTCATGTTAATGTTATTTGAAGGTATTGTCAGATGCAAGTGACAGTCACATTGTTTTAGTTCTGTTTTTCGCTTGGAGCATGTATTCTCCGTTTAGCATTCGAAGCATAAGCATCTTATTGTAAAGCCATATAGAAAACAAATAAATTAAATCAAAACCAGAATAAACGTGTCGCATTAACCTCACTAAAAATTCAGATGTGGGGTACAAACAATTGAAAATTAGACGAAAAATCAAATTTTTGTAAAAGCAGTTGCATAAAATTAGTGATTTTTTTTTTACTTTTCAACACAATGGCAAATATGTTAACTCGTGTCGAGATTATGCGTGTGTGTAACTGAAGCAAATGTTCAGTTTGATCCAGAAGCAACGTTCACACAGCTACGACCATTGTATGATGAAGTTGTGAATTGTGCAACACAAAAGGTAAACCAGATGATTGAAAATAATCGGAAAATTCAGCAAAACAATGAACAAAGTACACAGTTGTCGGACGAAATTATCATGCGCGTGCTCACAGATGCAAATGTAACGTTTGAACCAGAGGCGATGTCGTCTGAATTAAAACGTTTGTACGATGATTTCGTGAATCGTGCCAAGCAAAATATAACAAATGCAACAGATGAAACAAATAAAAACCAACAACAAACTGATGGACAGCGGCCAACGGTACAACAACAACAACAAACAGATGAACAGAGGCCAACGGTACAGCAACAACAAACAGATGGTGAACGTGATGGGTACAATCAAATGGAGAGAGAAGAACGTGAATTGGACCGACAGATGGCATTTTTACAAAAAAAAACGTGAATTGATTAAATTGCAACAGGAATTAAATGATTTGGACAGCCGAAAAATCGATTTACACGTGCTCGATGCAATGATGTGCAAATTTGAAGGGTCTGATATACAGGATGTATCAAAATGGATTGCTGATTTGGAAAATGTTTGTGAATCGTTCCGTTATAGTGAGCGAGACAAATTGGTAGCTGCACGACATTTAATGGCGGGACATGCAAAGCGATTCACAGAATTAGTTCGTGTTCATACCTATACTGAATTTAAAGAGAAATTGTTGTTGGAATGTCAACGTGAATTTACCGTTCAGGACGTGTTGAAACAGTTGTATGCACGTAGTATTAAACCAGATGAAACACCGCGTCAGTATGCTGTTGAGATGCAATTTATTGCCAGCCGTGCAGATGTATCAGAAAGTGATTTGATCGACATTATTTTTGATGGACTTAACGACAAATCAACAATGGTTGCAATGCTTTACGGTGCAGCAACAATTGGTGAATTGAAATTTAAGATGGAAAAATACGAAAAGAAACGTCATGCAGTACCAGTAAAACAAAGCACAGTGGTCATTAGTTCAACAGGTGCTGTGCCAAAACGATATGTTTCAACAGTTGCAAGTGAAAGTGGCCAAGATTTGTCAAACGTACGTTGCTACAATTGCTTCAAGTATGGTCATTATCAAAGTCGATGTTCAGAACCGAAGCGACTACAAAATTATTGCTTCATTTGCCATCAAGTTGGTCATATTCGCCATGAATGCCCACAGAGGAAGAAGTCGACAGATGCTCCGGGTAGAACAGAAGCAACAGTTGCAGCAGCCGTTCAACAACAAGCAGTGAACACAGATGAAGCGGAAATTCGGTGTTCAGCAACGCAGCTGGGACATCAACATTTGGCAAGTGTCGCCTTTATTAAGCAAAGTGAGTGCACAGATTTTACAAATATTTTCTGTGTATTTGACAATGGCAGTCCAACTAGTTTCATTCGACGCTCGCTCATACCATTTCCAGTGCAAAGTGAATTGAAGTTTACACCATACAAGGGCATGGGCAATAAAAGACTTAGTAGATATGGTTTTGTAACGTGTCAGATTGTAGTCAAGGAGCATAAGTTAACACATGATTTCATTGTTTTACCAGATGACGAAGCACTGGTACCGTGCCTATTTGGACGTGACTTATTGAAACGGATGGGAATTTTTTTATGCCAAACACACAATATGGTTTATAAACCGAATGACTAGTTAAATTTAAAATTGAATAAAGCCCATTATGCCCAACCAAAATGTTGTCAGTGCACTCAAGTTGTTTAATATATTTAAGTGTCCATCGGATAGTTCTACAGAAGCTCCAATCACAGACAGTTTTACTAATAGTACAGATGTAACGTTTAGTGATATATTTGTAAATTCAGAGGTAAATTCAAGTGCAAACAAATTGGAATGTAGTGTAAGTAAGTCATTTGAGCCAGATGCTAATGTGATTGATAATCTAAGAATTTGTGAGAAACGAATTGAAAAATGTATCGCTGTAGTTAATTTAGATGCAACAGATGCGATAGAAGAGTATAATGAGGTTATTTTATTGGTAAGCTCAACTGAGGCGGAATAATTTGAACAGTTGGTTGATATTAATAAAAAATTAAGTAAGAAACATGCAGATGCTCTGAAATCGCTTGTTTGTGAGAATTATTTGAAAACGAAAGATGGAAAACAGAAGTTTAGTAGTTATTCGATGCAAATTAGATTGAAGAATGACACACCAGTGTACAGTAACCCGCGCCGTTTGTCTTACAAAGAAAAAGTTGAAGTACAAAAAACGATCGATGATTTGTTGGCTCCGAATATCATAAGGCCGAGTGAATCTCCTTATGCGTCGCCGATAGTGTTGGTCAGAAAGAAGAATGGTGAATTGCGAATGTGTGTCGATTATCGTGCATTGAACAAAATAACAGAGCGTGATCATTTCCCCTTACCCCTTATAGAAGATTGTTTGGAATATTTGGGTGGAAAAAAATATTTTACGGCTTTAGATTTAAAAGACGGTTTCCACCAAGTGCCAGTGCATCCGGATTCAGTGCCATTGACGGCTTTTGTGACACCGATGGGCCAGTATGAATACCTTTATATGCCATTTGGTCTGACGAACGCTCCACCAGTGTTTTTGTTTTTATTGTCTTTACACAAATTTCTTTGTCAGGGGATTCCAAAATTAATTAATTAATTTATCAAATATCTTCAAATTACGATTATACCCATGTTAAGCGACGTTCAGGTAAGCCGAGATTTCGCAGTTTTCGATATTTCAACCTACCAACCATGTTTTGTCGTCCAAAAATCATTGTTAAAATTACTGATAAATATCGGTATACATGAACATTAGAGTGAGTGCCCATAAAATACATAGAAAAATGGAAAAGTGTAATTTTTTCCCCTCTCCGCGCGTTTTCTAATAGATTGGTCATAAAAAATAATATACGTGCAAAAATGTGTTCCATCGGATGCAAACCGGCCAGTCACCCACGACCTTTAGCACTAAAAATGGAGTAAAATTACTTCAAAGCTTTTATGAACTATAACTCTTAAACCAGAAGAGTGTCACAAAAAATCAAGATAAACATTTTTATTACAAATATATAGGCTAAAAATGTACTCATAAAAAATGTTGGCCGTTCTATGAGCTTTCATTGTGTTTTCAGAGGTCAACGTTCAAATTTGTGGCGACACATTCTTTCACACGATTTTTTCAAATTTATCGATAAATCTATTTAGGTTTGATTATCGCTAAAATGTAACGTGTTATGTGTAGTTTAGAAAACTACATTTAGAAAACATATAAGTTTATTCGATGATATAATTACCGCAATTCAAACTTTAAATTCCAGGTTATTTTACATATGCTGTCAATAGAAAAGTCATTATTTTAATCGGTTAAATGGTTATTCGTATTTTTCACTACACAAGTTACTACAGTTACTAACTTTTTTTGAATTATTATTTTTATGTAGTTTTACATCATCTAAACAGAATTTTTCACGTACCAATATAAGCGTCTTCCGATGATAATTTAAAAAGTCTACGGATTGCTGTTTTTCACGTTTTTTAATAATTTAATGACATCGGTGTGCTATATAGCAAACAATGTATCTAATAATTTAATAAATGTTCTTTCTCGGACGCAATTTTTTTTTCCTTAAACTATTGAAATGTCTATTAATACTTTTTTAAAATCATCCTTTCGTTTCGTCGGAGTTTCAAAGGACCTATAAATTTCTATCAATTCATTTGTTACAACAAAAGCGCTGTCTTTAACATTCCTCTTTTCATCTTGTATTGAACGAAAAAGTCGCCCAAAAACATCTTTGTTATTTTGGAAGCATCCTTCCATCAAAACTACATTTTTTTTTTCCAACAATAACTCAATAACCCGATCGGTTTATACGTAATTTACACAAATATTTGGTTTTAAATACTTACCTATCAAATAAACACAACTGGATGAACACTATTTTCCATTTTTAAAATTTAATTATACAATGTAATGTTATTTGAATGTTGTTCATGTTAATGTTATTGGAAAGCATTGTCAGATGTTGTTCATGTTAATGTTATTTGAAGGTATTGTCAGATGCAAGTGACAGTCACATTGTTTTAGTTCTGTTTTTCGCTTGGAGCATGTATTCTCCGTTTAGCATTCGAAGCATAAGCATCTTATTGTAAAGCCATATAGAAAACAAATAAATTAAATCAAAACCAGAATAAACGTGTCGCATTAACCTCACTAAAAATTCAGATGTGGGGTACAAACAATTGAAAATTAGACGAAAAATCAAATTTTTGTAAAAGCAGTTGCATAAAATTAGTGATTTTTTTTTTACTTTTCAACACAATGGCAAATATGTTAACTCGTGTCGAGATTATGCGTGTGTGTAACTGAAGCAAATGTTCAGTTTGATCCAGAAGCAACGTTCACACAGCTACGACCATTGTATGATGAAGTTGTGAATTGTGCAACACAAAAGGTAAACCAGATGATTGAAAATAATCGGAAAATTCAGCAAAACAATGAACAAAGTACACAGTTGTCGGACGAAATTATCATGCGCGTGCTCACAGATGCAAATGTAACGTTTGAACCAGAGGCGATGTCGTCTGAATTAAAACGTTTGTACGATGATTTCGTGAATCGTGCCAAGCAAAATATAACAAATGCAACAGATGAAACAAATAAAAACCAACAACAAACTGATGGACAGCGGCCAACGGTACAACAACAACAACAAACAGATGAACAGAGGCCAACGGTACAGCAACAACAAACAGATGGTGAACGTGATGGGTACAATCAAATGGAGAGAGAAGAACGTGAATTGGACCGACAGATGGCATTTTTACAAAAAAAAACGTGAATTGATTAAATTGCAACAGGAATTAAATGATTTGGACAGCCGAAAAATCGATTTACACGTGCTCGATGCAATGATGTGCAAATTTGAAGGGTCTGATATACAGGATGTATCAAAATGGATTGCTGATTTGGAAAATGTTTGTGAATCGTTCCGTTATAGTGAGCGAGACAAATTGGTAGCTGCACGACATTTAATGGCGGGACATGCAAAGCGATTCACAGAATTAGTTCGTGTTCATACCTATACTGAATTTAAAGAGAAATTGTTGTTGGAATGTCAACGTGAATTTACCGTTCAGGACGTGTTGAAACAGTTGTATGCACGTAGTATTAAACCAGATGAAACACCGCGTCAGTATGCTGTTGAGATGCAATTTATTGCCAGCCGTGCAGATGTATCAGAAAGTGATTTGATCGACATTATTTTTGATGGACTTAACGACAAATCAACAATGGTTGCAATGCTTTACGGTGCAGCAACAATTGGTGAATTGAAATTTAAGATGGAAAAATACGAAAAGAAACGTCATGCAGTACCAGTAAAACAAAGCACAGTGGTCATTAGTTCAACAGGTGCTGTGCCAAAACGATATGTTTCAACAGTTGCAAGTGAAAGTGGCCAAGATTTGTCAAACGTACGTTGCTACAATTGCTTCAAGTATGGTCATTATCAAAGTCGATGTTCAGAACCGAAGCGACTACAAAATTATTGCTTCATTTGCCATCAAGTTGGTCATATTCGCCATGAATGCCCACAGAGGAAGAAGTCGACAGATGCTCCGGGTAGAACAGAAGCAACAGTTGCAGCAGCCGTTCAACAACAAGCAGTGAACACAGATGAAGCGGAAATTCGGTGTTCAGCAACGCAGCTGGGACATCAACATTTGGCAAGTGTCGCCTTTATTAAGCAAAGTGAGTGCACAGATTTTACAAATATTTTCTGTGTATTTGACAATGGCAGTCCAACTAGTTTCATTCGACGCTCGCTCATACCATTTCCAGTGCAAAGTGAATTGAAGTTTACACCATACAAGGGCATGGGCAATAAAAGACTTAGTAGATATGGTTTTGTAACGTGTCAGATTGTAGTCAAGGAGCATAAGTTAACACATGATTTCATTGTTTTACCAGATGACGAAGCACTGGTACCGTGCCTATTTGGACGTGACTTATTGAAACGGATGGGAATTTTTTTATGCCAAACACACAATATGGTTTATAAACCGAATGACTAGTTAAATTTAAAATTGAATAAAGCCCATTATGCCCAACCAAAATGTTGTCAGTGCACTCAAGTTGTTTAATATATTTAAGTGTCCATCGGATAGTTCTACAGAAGCTCCAATCACAGACAGTTTTACTAATAGTACAGATGTAACGTTTAGTGATATATTTGTAAATTCAGAGGTAAATTCAAGTGCAAACAAATTGGAATGTAGTGTAAGTAAGTCATTTGAGCCAGATGCTAATGTGATTGATAATCTAAGAATTTGTGAGAAACGAATTGAAAAATGTATCGCTGTAGTTAATTTAGATGCAACAGATGCGATAGAAGAGTATAATGAGGTTATTTTATTGGTAAGCTCAACTGAGGCGGAATAATTTGAACAGTTGGTTGATATTAATAAAAAATTAAGTAAGAAACATGCAGATGCTCTGAAATCGCTTGTTTGTGAGAATTATTTGAAAACGAAAGATGGAAAACAGAAGTTTAGTAGTTATTCGATGCAAATTAGATTGAAGAATGACACACCAGTGTACAGTAACCCGCGCCGTTTGTCTTACAAAGAAAAAGTTGAAGTACAAAAAACGATCGATGATTTGTTGGCTCCGAATATCATAAGGCCGAGTGAATCTCCTTATGCGTCGCCGATAGTGTTGGTCAGAAAGAAGAATGGTGAATTGCGAATGTGTGTCGATTATCGTGCATTGAACAAAATAACAGAGCGTGATCATTTCCCCTTACCCCTTATAGAAGATTGTTTGGAATATTTGGGTGGAAAAAAATATTTTACGGCTTTAGATTTAAAAGACGGTTTCCACCAAGTGCCAGTGCATCCGGATTCAGTGCCATTGACGGCTTTTGTGACACCGATGGGCCAGTATGAATACCTTTATATGCCATTTGGTCTGACGAACGCTCCATCAGTGTTTCAGAGGTTTATTTCGTTGGTGTTGAAAGAGTTAATAGATAGTCGAAAAATTGTTGTATATTTGGATGACATAAACATAGCTACGAAGACGATTGAGGAACACACTGAGATATTAAGGACCGTGCTTAAATTATTGTCAGAGGCTGGATTTAAGTTGAATTTGTGGAAATATAAATTTGCACATGAAGAATTGGAATATCAGGGGTATGTCGTGAATGAATGTGGTATTCGGCTAAATGAGAGACATTTGGAGGCAATCAAGAATTATCCAGTGCCTAGAAACACAAAGATGTACAGAGATGTGTGGGATTATTTTCCTATTTCAGAATTTTTGTTTATGATTTTGCGGGAATTGCTAGACCGATGCGTCAGTTGACTAAGCAGGGTGTAAAGTTTGAATGGACAGATGAATGTATGAAAGCATTTTTAGAATTGAGAAGTAGATTGACTGAGCCTCCGATATTACCCATATTTGATCCGAGACGGGAAACAGAATTGCACACAGATGCTTGTTCGAGTGGATATGGTGGATCGTTACTACAGAAGCAGGATGATAACAGATTTCACCCGGTAGCATTTTATTCAAGGACAACAACAGACGTCGAATCTCGGTATCACAGGTTTGAGCTTGAAACATTGGCTACTGTTAATGCATTAGAGAGATTTATATGTTTTTTGGAGGGTATTGATTAACCCTCGGATCGCACGTTGGACATTGGGACTTGCTGATTTTAATTTTACGGTGCGTCATAGACCAGGAGAACAGATGCAACACGTGGATGCATTACGTAGAGTGGCACAGACAGTATGCCATGTGGAAGAAAGTGAAGTTGATTTGAATATACCGATTGTACAGACACGTGATTCGAAAATTCAAGAGTTGAGACAAAGATTAGAAACAAGTAAATGTCAGAGATTGAACTAGAAAATGAACTAGTTTTTCGTGTCAGTGGTCAGTATAAACAGTTGTATGTGCCAGCTGAGATGGAGGAAAATATAATTAGGTTGATACATGAGAACTATGGTCATTTGGGGGTAGAAAAGTGCACAAATCAGATTCAGAAGCATTATTGGTTTCCACTTATGCGTAAAAAGGTAAATAAATTTGTTAGTAATTGTTTGAAGTGTATCTATTATTCAGCGCCGTGTCGGAAAAATGAGCGGAATTTATATAATATTCCCCAGAGGCCAGAGCCGTGGGATACTTTGCACATTGATCATTTTGGACCATTGGAAATAGTGAAGTCAAAACAAAAGCATGTACTTGTGGTGGTTGATGCTTTCACGAAATTTGTTAAGCTATATGTGGCCAATACTAGTTCGAAAGAAGTAATTTGTGTATTGCGTAAATACTTTCTGGATTACAGTCGGCCAAGAGGAATAATCTCAGATCGTGGTTCATGCTTTACATCAGCTGATTTTGAAAACTTTTGCAGAGATCGAAATGTAGAGCATATTTTAAATGCTGTGGCATCTCCACAATCAAATGGGCAGGTTGAGAGAGTAAATCGTGTATTAAAAGCTGTGTTGGCTAAGATAACTGAGCCCATAAATCATACTGAGTGGAAGAATAAATTGTCAGAAGTAGAATATGCATTGAATAACACTGTACACTGTACGACAAAACAGACGTTGAGTCAGATGTTATTTGGAGTAGAACAACGCGGGCAGATAGTTGATGAATTAACAGAGCATTTGCATGATGTTCATACAAGAAAGAATTGAATGAGATAAGGAAACAGGCAGAACTTTCAATTCAGAAGTCTCAGTCGTATAACCAGGGATATTTTAACGTGCATCATAAGCCAGCAAAGGAATTTGTGCCAGGAGATTTAGTAGTTATTAAGAATGTGGATACCACTGTAGGCAAAAATAAGAAATTAATCAAGAAATTTAAGGGGCCTTATGTAATTCGAAAGCGTTTAGATCATGATCGATATGTCGTAACAAATATTGAAAATTGTCAAGTAACGCAGATGCCATATAACAGTGTGTTTGATTCAAGTAGAATAAGAAAGTGGTTGGAGCAAGAGCAAGAATTTGAACAGATGGACACAGAAGGTGACACTTTAGAGCATTTAGAAATAGAGCCATTACGTGTACAATATATTAATTATGAATTTTTGGATGATACTGAGTAGCAAAATTTTATTTGAAGCAACAATAGGGGCCGATTGTTTTATCAGAATGGCCGAGTTGTAATGTTATTTGAATGCTGTACATGTTAATGTTATTGGAAGGCATTGCCAGATGTTGTTCATGTTAATGTTATATGAAGGTATTGTCAGATGTATAGTATATAGACAGATGTGCAAGTGACAGTCACATTGTTTTAGTTCTGTTTTTCGCTTGGAGCATGTATTCTCCGTTTAGCATTCGAAGCATAAGCATCTTATTGTAAAGCCATATAGAAAACAAATAAATTAAATCAAAACCAGAATAAACGTGTCGCATTAACCTCACTAAAACAAAAAATATGGAATTTAATTCCCAACAATTAAATAACAAGAAATTCAAAACAAATTTGCAACAAATGCAACAAGGCAACAGCAATAGGGATTTTGTTCTTGTAAGGTGTTAGTCTTATGATTAAAAAAATAATGAAAACATCAAAAGCCTATATTTTTCAAATGATTGTCATGTGTTTGTTTCTTTATAAGATATTGGTGTTAGGGATCCAAAATTAGAATTTGACACAATACAAAAATAAACACACAAGAATAAAGTTTAAATCAGCTACCGTATATTTGAACCATGGATTATAACAACCCCTACTATGTTAATTTTTTTTTTTAATATGTAAGGTTTATTTTTTAATTTTTTAAAAGACAGAAATCAGAGATTCTTTAATCCCGAGAACAGCTCCATGGATTGCCTAATGAAGTTATTAGAGATAATTCGAATATAACCTTTCATAATGTAGACTTGTTCAGAATATTTAATAAAGCTAATTTTTATAATTTATAATTCGGTAACTCTGTCATGAAATAAACGATGTGTTTTCCAAACTACTTTTTTTGAAACTGCATATAATACTTTACATTTTGGCAACAATCAAACCTAAATATATTTATAGATAAATTTACGAGGGTCGTTTGAAAAAAAATTAATGTGAGTCCGATCACATGGGAGATGTGTAAACATCTAGTAATGAAGTTGGAAGTACTTATGCTCTTAGTATATTTTTTTAATTAATCAATTAAAATTATCAAAACTTTCAATAGTGTAAATACATAGGAATTTGCTGGTTTTTGTTTTATTTAACTTATTTGATTAGTAAATGGGCACACTGCAGTATATATGTACTGCATTAAAAATTACAGTAAGCAGTAAATTTATTGATTACTGAAAAAATTCAGTAAATTTTTACTGATAATGAAATTTAATTTGCATTACCAGTCAAATCATAGGGCCGTATTCATAATAATCAGTAATCGTTCATTACTGATTACTTAAAATTCAATGCACCTCATCGTAATCATGTAGGCACTTTATAAAAATTGCTGAAAAAAATTTTAATAATCAGTAAAAATTTACTAGTTAAAGAATTATTTTTACTGAAATTTTAGTAGTACTGCAAAGTGCCCATCTATGTTAAATGCCTTAAGTACAAATAGTTAATATCGGCTTATGGCAACTTAAATAAGATATATAAATTTTTGACTCGATTGTATTTAAAAATCTATGGAAAACTGCATCTATAGTAGTGTAATTGTTAGTTGTGGGGGTTTGTGGAGAATTGCTCATATGCAAGTGGAAAACGTTAAATAAAAATTTTGATAAAGCTTTTGATAAATGTTTTTGTATTATTTGTTTTCATTTGCATAATGTACGACAATTAGGGAAAATTAGTCGCTCCTATTGCACACTAGATGGTGTTGAGTATATTGTATGCAGCGTATGAGTACACTAATACACTCATACGTAGCTCACACCGATTTGATAACGTTTTACGATTGGTCAACGATTACATCGCACATCTTACTTTAAATTTGTGATTGTATTGTGAAAAAGATTTTTACCCCCAGCGTATAGATGTTTACACATCAAAAATTACGCCAGAAATTTGAACTTCGACCTCTGAAAACACCATTAAAGGTCATAGAAAGGACAACAGTTTCTAGAGAAGAATGTTTGCCTGTAAATTTGTAATAAAAATGTTTATCTTGTTTTTTTGTGGCAGTCTTCTGGTTTACGAGTTATAGCTCAAAAAGGCTTTGAGGTTATTTTACACCATTTTTAGGGCTAAAGGTCGCGGGTGACTGGCCGGTTTGCATCCGATGGAACAAATTTTTCCACGTATATTATGTTTTATGCCCAATCTATTAGAAAATGTGCGGGGAGCGGAAAAAATAACACTTTTTATTATATGGGCACTCTAATGAACATAGCTGTATAATAAGTACGGCAATCTCTTTAGAAAATCTGATTACTCTTTCTTCAGTGTTTCTCTTCTCAAATTCATCTGTATTTTGATTTTGTATTTTAAATTTAATTTATTTCAATCAATGGAAATACAATTAATTATAGACTGTGATTAAAAGTAAAAACATACACTGCGTGTATTAATTAACTATAAATTATTTAAAATCTGTAACCAGAAATAATTTAAAGTTATCTTTTGATGAGCAAAATTCTCCTTGGGGTTTGTAAATCCACTTGTAAATTTAAGTTAGTAGCATTTACGCCCAATTTCACCAAACAAAGTTAAACTAATACTGTTCGTTGGATCTAACTCAAAGATAACTGAACATGGTGATGAAGATGTTAGATGAAGAAAATTGTGGGTTAAGGGACTAGTAAGTGCAAAATTATTACGATGCCGTGGAACATTACAAATATGAACATATCCAAGACATCTTGGAGGGGCATGAAATGGAATTAGAGACAGTAAATCTGGCGGATGTATACCATTATTTATTATATCAAAAACTACTAAAGGTCATTTGTTCAATGTCCGGTTAACATTCGTCAGCGTAAAACATGTAACATCCACTTAAATTAACCGGATTAGTAGAAAATTATAAACCTTAACAGGCAGTATATCATTCCGATAAATTAAAGCACCGATTAGTAAGTAGACACTTTAACCAGATATTGCGAAAATGACCCTAAAACAGAATGGATTTTTCTGCGATAGCCGTATCGCTAAGGCAAATGATAAAACCGTTTCCCATTACATCCCATGAAGGGATTGGGGAGAGCTTCTCACAACCAGTGAGCTGTGCGCTTTCTAATTTTGCACTCCCTGATTGGGACCTACAGTTTTACACCGATTCCGAACAGTATTTTTGAGAAGTTTTTTCATGGCTGAATACTCGATAGTGTCGCCGTCACTATGCGAGGTGACCGCCGCCGAAAGAATTTTTTTTTTTTTTTTTTTTAAGGTGGTCAGAGCAGGGATCGAACCCGGGATATCATGTACAAGAGGCGCGCACGCTACCCATTGCACCAACGACGGCCAGGCAAATGATGAGAGAGCAAATTTAACAAATGTCAGCTGTATTTGACACAAAGGAAATTCGAAATAAAAACAAAACGTCTGTTTTTGTTACAATTTCAGTTACAAATAGAATTAATAGTAAAATTTAACAATTTCAAATTTTTTGACATCATACATGAATTTTTCGCATGGAGTTACAGCATTTTTGTTTATTTGTATTTTATTCATTCATATCGCAAAATGAAACGCCAGTGAGGTCAATTTATCTAAATTTCAATTACTTTTTTTTTAATTTTAATTGGAAATGGTATTGCTACAAATTTGATGGCATTAAGGGCAAGTTAAACAGACTCCAAAAATGCGAAAACATGCAATTGCGAATAAGTATTAACAAAACAGATAGTTGATGTTACGTCTCTACTGGTATACGGTTGTACTTCTTGGAGCTCAATGAAAATATCAATTATTATCAATCGGCCTAATAAAAGTTAATGGGGTATTTAATTGCATATCAAAGTTAACACGAGTTTTTTAAATTCACCGTTTATCCAACATTATTACCCCTTTTCCTTCTTATAAATCTCTAACCGCTACCTCAATGTTTCGGACAGTTAACAATTTGTACCTGTTTATTCCGGACGATTTGTTTTAACAGGACGTATATTCATACACCTACTAACCTTTACTTTTTTAATTTAACTTTCTGGATTTTCAAGCCGACCAATTAGTATAATCTACATCTGTCAACAATTTATCCACACCATAGATGAATGTAGTATAGACACATTTATTCTCTCAATAAATTAAACGTCATAGGTATGGTTGGAAGTAAACATTGGATGGTGGAAAACATTTGTTCGATAATACCAGATAGATGCAATAGTAAAAAACTTCCAACAAAGAACAACAACCGCATTTCGGATTTTTGTGGCAAACTAGTTGTGTTAAATACAATACAAATGTATACCAACGATAAAAGTCAACAAAAAAGTGCAATATACATTTAATCATCTGTGAAATTAAACGTCAGATGAGAGAATATACTATATTCGTCTATAATCCACTCTGTTACTCTGGCCTCATGGTGGAATAAGTAAGGTAAACTCGTTAGGAAGCTGATTTTAACTGTTTTCTTGCTTAGGTGTTTCTCTTTTTTCAAATTCACATGTATTTTGTTTTTGTAATTTCTTGTTTACTTTTACTGTAGATACACACACATGTAGAAAATTTGACAGATTAGGAATACCAAACAAAAACCAAATGCCGGTTTGTGTTTCCTAAAATTACAACAATTCCTTCTGCGTTTACCTTACTTGTTTAACCATGTGTGGCCCAGTACATTAAACATAACGGATTTCGTTTACTACAATGGCGTCAAATCTATCAGCGTTGTCAATATTTGCACTTTACTTATTTAGTTACATTAAAAGGCACAAAGTTGAATGCGTGGTTTGACGAATCGGCTCAGCCGAAAATATCGGCGCAACGGAAGTCGTCAACGGCGGTTTTTAAGCCGAAGGCAACGGCGGCGTTTTTTGAGCAGATGGGAGCCGACAGAGTCGGCGGTTGCGCACGGCTCGATTTTCGGTCGGCTTGGTTCTCTGGTCGCTTTTCGAATTGACTGAGCGTGAGAGAGCTATAGAAAGCAAATGGATTTATTCAGTAAAGATTTACACTGTCTCACAAATTTTCAGCAAAGTCGTGACCAAATGTATCTGACACCTAATCTGTGAGAATGGTTAAAAGTAGAATAGTTTTGGAGATATTGCAAATAATATTTAACAAAGATGATGTCACTTTAATAAAAGTATCTTCGAAAATATTCTTCGGTTAATGCATTTCTTTTTTTTTATGAAAGATAATAATATTGCTAGAATAACCATGGGTTGTTTGTGAAGATTAGTCAAGAAATGACAGAGTTACAGTGGACAAAATTTGAAACTTCATGAAAAATTTTATGGTTTTTTCTAATTTTGCTCTTTTAAAGTAATTTTTTTAAACCAAATATTAAGTTTTTTTTAAGTTTTATCACTTAGGACTTTAGTTTATTTCAATACGGACATTTTGTGTCCAATAGGATCCAGATCGGATCGGTGCAAGAAGATTAATTGAATTATCTCACTTTTCTATTTTTATCAAATAAAATAAAACACAACAAGTAAATATACAAAGCTAAATGTTAGTAACAATAAATACTAAAAATGGGTTAAAACTGTTTAACTGTTTTGCATATCGATGGTGTTGCGTAAAAAGGGCCAATCTGCATTTTTTTACGAAGACCGATCTGATTTTGTTTACCTTGTCACGACAAGTCAGAAAGGCGAAACTGCTTGGGTCGATCTGCAACGAAATAGGTAGATAATTATACTGCTCGAAGAACTCAACCATAACTTTCTATAGCCATAACCATTTTTGCTACGTTATAATCTATGAATATCTTACAGACAATTGGAAACAGCAGATTGGCCCTTTTTACGCAACACCATCGATATTTTGATTATTTTATGCTTCTCGCACAAGGAACCAACAATAGTCGCCCAACATCGCCTCATCATACGCTCTTTGATACCGACGCTCCATTTCTTGTATTTTTTGGTGAAAACGCTGACCATGCTCGCCAATTTCATCGCCAAGGTTATTTGGGCTGTGTGCTCATCGAAAATATTTTGGTCGTGATAAATTGTGTTGAATTTATTTTTGTGTGGTGAAGATTCAATTTCGATTTTGCATTGCGAAATGGAAATCAAAATGTTGACAACTGAAAATTCAAGTGGTTGCACTTTTTTCAAATTAACATAATTTTTAAATAATATTTCGTTATTTTTATTCAAATTATAAACAAAATTAATAAATTGCGATTACGCCAAAAGATGTATGTGATATATCAAATGGAGAGAAGAAGACGTGAGGTATGGTCTTATTGTTTTATAGTTTGTATGACTACTATATTGACAATTAATATTGAATTTTACAGACTTTATTTATGTATTTATGTAGCTCACACCTTCAGGTCAGTATAACAAATCAAAAACTTCGCTGGGAACCAATGTGCGACACTGTTTAAAGGCGTCCATAAAAGAAGCCGTAGCGTTACACTATACAATGCCGAAATGTGGATATCCGACAGTTTTGAAACGAAAGTTCCTCATCATACTGGTCTATTTGGTTGATTTGAATGATTCCAAAATCTATTTACGTTCCACACAAGTACGAACCACTGAAAATATGGATGAAATACTGCGGACTTCACACACATTTTTAAAGCTACGCACCTGCAGCCATCCACGCTATTTGCCAGTTTTCCTGTAAATAATTGATCTAGTGCGATGCGTTTTTCCACAAGTATCTCCCTGTCACAATTTTTCCTTCCATTTAAAAAAACAACACATTAAGTTCAATTAAATATTTCTTGAGACCAATTGTATACTTACATGTTGTATAGGTCTTCTTTTTCTTTTATTTCCTGACACTTTTGATGTCCAAATATTCTACAATAATATTACATGGTAAAGTCGTTTGAACAGCTGATTTCAATTTTTTCTGCCATAAGTCGCTTTATTTGACAAACTTATGTATTTTGTTTTTGTACTCTTTTTCATTCTTGTGTCCTTGGTATGTATTTGTGTAGAGTTTAACAACTGTAGCGAATGAGGTAAAAACAAAATGCGTGTTGTTGCTGCCTACAACTACAACAACACCTTCTGTTATTACCATATAGATATTATTGCACCATGCTTCCGAGCAAATGCTGCATAAATGTCATATGAGGGACTGCAATTTTACAAGGTTACTTAGGAAGTTCATGTGATGGTCTCGCGGGGTGCTCGGAGTGCCATGCGTATGCCGGGCCGGTGAACTCGCCGGACGGGGGGGATCTTTTCGCTTACCAAACACACCAACAGTCTGCCTCTGAACATAGATTACACACCGAGGCTTAAACTCTCAAGATATATCGACATAAAAATAAAAAATAGAAAAGGAGCCCGAAAGATAATTGCCAGTTAGTAAGCACAAACACAAAACAAATTCAAAACCGGGAAGTTACAATGTGCCTTGGAGTGATAGGATAATACCCTATCGTGCGTCATATGGGCTGACTGGTGTTATCGTCAGCGATGCCCACCCTTATGAAGCCCTTACTAGCTTCTCCTGACATTGATTCGTATCAATGTCCCAAAAACAATGTACCAGAAACTTAAACCCCTTTTATACCCTACTTACCTATTATCAAACTAAGCTTCCATAACGAAAACCGAATTTCGTAAAAACATTATAAACTTTATTGAACCCATGTGGGTGATAAACTTAATTTCGCAAATTCGAACAAAATTTCCACAGTCTTGGCTTATATTCTAAAAGTGCCCACAGGGCGAAGCGAAACAAATAAAATTTTAAAATTGACAAAAAGTTTCATGCCTTCTCTATAAACTTGCTTCAGACTTAGCTTATCTAAGGCTCATCAGCCTCACTATGCCCCGTAGGGTACAAAGATAAAAGATAATGACGTGTAGGGCGCCGCTCCCTATACCGAGAACCTATCTAACTTAACAGAGTGCCAAAAATTGCACCTTCGTTTTCGCGCGATAAAAACTGCGCGATAAACTCTTAGGCTCCGATCTCCATTAAACTGAACGCGAACCGTAATTTAACCACTCGTATTACCGCACGTACGAGAAAACAAAAACAAAAAAAATTTCACGCAGAGCCTCAGAGGCAATTCGCATGAGACCCTGTCTGGGAAATAATCAAATTTACTAATAAAATCATAAAAAGTTAAAAGTCATAAACGTCCAGGTCGCCCTAACATCTGAATCTGCTCAAGATGGCAGAAAGTGCACGCTTCAGCCGCACTGCGTAACTCACACTATTATCTTTGATCTTTCCTTATACTTCAACACAATTTTTCTTATATTCTATTTCGGAAAAATCTGCCAATTATTATCCTTTCTCTAAATTGGCAAATTCTTCTTCCTCAACTCTTATATTCTAATTAATTATTCTAATTTCATCTAGCATTTTCTTTTCATGGCCTTTTGATTTGACCTTTCAATTTATTGTTTGGTTTTCACTTTTACTTTTTGTTTAAAATTCTTGAATTTTTTTTCTTACAACTATTTTTCTTTCTTATTTAAATTATATTGCTATTGGCAAATTTGGTACTTTGGCTGAGTTAGGATAACTTTATTTCAGAGTTATCATTTTGCCCATTATGTATTTTATCTTATCACATTAATTTTTGAAATTCTCTTTATTAAACTTCTTTTCCCTTAAATTTTATATAATCTTCTGCTTTTCGACTTCCGGAAGGAAAGTCTCAAAGCCTAGGACTTGGCCCTTGGGTCCAAGCCTGCGTTCACACCACTACTCTCACTTTTATATAAATTGCCTAACTAACTTCACTTTGTCTGTCCAGAGTGGTCTGGCCACAGTCCGTTAAAAGGAAAATAGAACGGACTTACCTACAGCTTTCAGGGTAGGAGGGACGGCTTACGGTTTTACTGCTGGAGATGATGATGTGATGGCTGAACGGGACTATTGTTTCTGTGTGTGGTGTGGTGGATGATGACCGGTGCTATTATTTTGGGCAGATGGTGTTGACGGCAGCTGCTGGCTGGTGTATGATGAGCCCTGATGTTGGTGCTTCGCTGGCAGAATGTCGCTGCTGTGGCTGAGGTGGCTGGTGTTGTTGCTGCCGATGCTTCTCGAACGGTTGGTTGGTGGATTGTGGGCAAAATGGCGGCTCTGGTGGTGTTGGCCGATGATATGATCCGCTGTGGATGGCCGAAATTTGGGAACTAGCCCTACGGGAAGCCTGGGACCTCCTTTTGGCCAACCCTGTTCTTGCCCGGGGCGCTGGTATAAGCGTCCGTCCGTTCCCTATGGGGGAACTAGAGCGGGACCTAAAAATTGGCCCTAGGCTGCCTGACTTTCTGCTACCGGCGGCGGTAGTTGTGGCGTCTCACTTGCTTGGCTGTGGAGATATGTTGAACGAAAAAGCATTAACCTTTTGGCACACACGAACGCACGCACGGTGGAATACACTTACCTTTGGCCGGTGGCCAAAATGGACAACGCGTTGCTTCTGCTATACGGGATGTGGCTTCTGGTGAACGCTAGGGTGGGTTGCTTTCAACTCCGCAGTAATGGCACTTTATATTTGGGTTTAATCCCTTAATTACTTTCGCGGCTAACTCACTGCTGGTGGTGTTTGGCTGCTGGCGAACCTTTTTGGAATGCTTTCCCCAGGGAAACTGCTGATCTATTTCAGCTCGGCGGATTTATTTTTTTTCTTTTTGGCGGCTACTCACACTACTGTGGCCTTGGCGGTATATATGTATGATGCCGTTGCTGTATATAACTCGCGAAAAACGGATGAAAAATTTGTCGACTTGTCGCGGGTTTATGTAGCTGTTGAAAATTTCTGAATTTCATCAGGGTTCGTTGAAGGTGTAGTTACGCCTTTGGTTATGATGTAGTAAACCAGGTGGTAGCCCAAAAAGTTGTTGTTGTCTTTTGGGGTTGTTTTTGACAGCGGCTGTGGTGTAGTAACCAGGTGGTGGCAAAAGGGTTGTTGTTGTATTTTCATGTTGTTTTTGACGGCGGTACTGAGCCGCCACAAATCCTACCATCCTGCTGACATTCCTGTCGAAGGATGGGAGGAAACCTATGCTTAGAGAGGACGTGGCAGGTAGAATCGGGTCGTCCAGGATCCTACCACTTACGTGGACAGCCTCCTCCCTTACGGGTGGTACTGTCTCAGGTCAGTGGCCTGGTCTGGACGAGTCCTCTTCCATCGGCCACGCCGCCAAGCTCGGTTCTGTTCGCCGCTATCTGGATAGCAAGAGTTGCTCAACTGGTGGTTCGTTCGTTGGTGTTATTACCGACGGCGCTCTCATTCGGCTGCTGCTGCGCCGCTGCTGGTTGAGGGTTGTGGTAGCAAGCTGAGGACTTCTTCGAGCTGCTCGTCGGTCTCGATTTCTCGGGGGCTCGCCTCGCCAAGGACGTGGACCAATATCTGGTCATGCACCAGTCTCTGGAACTTGAGTCCCTTCTTGGCGTATAAGCGTCCGCACACCTTCTTGTAGAACTGGGTCACGGCTGTGCTATCTTTTGCCTGCAGACGCATCATGACCGCCCTGCCGCTGCGCTGCAACCGATTAAACTTCGTCAGCAATTCGAACTTTGTCTCTGGCCGCTCGAACTCCACTGTCAGCTGGTACATGCCGGAATGTACGGCCATGGGTGTGCATGCGATTATCTTGATCTCCTCCGGGTTGCACACTATCTCGAGCCGTTCCAGGATGGTGATGATCCGACCTTTGGGATTCTCGGTCACGGTCTGCGAGAAGAACCGTATGGTCACCTTTTGAGCTGCATATCCGTGGCACTTCCGCTGTAGCGACGCTTGCTGGTATTGCGCCCTAGCTCCGTCCAGCTCCTGCATGAGGTTGTCGTTGGTGCGCTGTACTTCCTGGACCCTGAACTCCATGCTACGGTGACTTTCCTCGAGGCGATTTTTCTCACTCGTAAGAGTAGTCACCTGGGCCTGTAGCTGTTCGACCTGATGCGCTAGACCGGCTATTTTCCGATCACTCAGGATGCGCATCTGGCCCATTTCTTGAGTCAGGTTGGACACTAGTCTCGCATTCTGCGCCTGCAGAGCGTCCAATCGGTCCCGGAGCTCTAAAATCTCTGCTCCTGGGTTCTCTCGCAGTTGTCGGATGGTCTGACACATACGAACGTTTTCCTCAACGACATGCTCGTTTTCGCGTTCTAGAGCCCTGGAGTGCTGGTCATATCTGGCTTGCAGTTCCTCGGTGCTTCCGCGGAGTTGAGCTAAGGCTGCCTCGGCGGTCGTGTAGCGTTCCTGGTAGGTAATGTTTTGCTGCCTGAGGGTGATCAATTCGCCTACTTCAGCGACGACTTCTCCCGGGACTAACCGTGGGTATAGCGGGTGCGCCCAGTAGTTGGGTTGACGGCATACCGGACAGTCCGTTCGGCCTTGGCTCATCCAGGTTTCGTGGCAAGCCAGATGGAAGAGGTGGCCGCAGTCTGTAGCCACTAACCGCTCTGCTGGAAATTACGTCTAAACACTTCTTGTCCAGGAATAAATTTAACAGGTCGGCTGCGGGTGTTGTAAGTCCGTTCATTCTTTTCGTAAGCCTTATGCAGGCTATCCTGGATTTTTGACCGTATCAGCTCTTGAGCCACGGATCTAGGTATTTCGCCTTCACCCATGTCCGACAAAGTTTTCAAGCGTCGTGCCAACTTATACAGGCTGCCATGTGTAATCATGTTAACCCCAAACAAGGCAAAGTAAGGCGTGACACCTATAGCACTATGCGCGGATGACCGCAAAGAACACTCTATCTCCGACAAGTGTCGGTCCCATTCTCGGTGATCTTCCTGCATATACGAACGGATAGCCGATAATACTGACTGGTTGACTCTCTCCGAGGCATTGGCCTGCGGAGAGTGCACGGCAGTTCGATATTGCTTGATACCAAAATTGTCGACAAAATCGGTAAATTCGCGACCGATGAACTGCTTACCATTATCAGAGACGATAGTCTCTGGTACTCCAAACTTGTGACAGATTTCTGATATCAGAAATCTAATCACGGCTTTTGCTGCTAGCTTTAGGCATAGCTTTAAGGAACACGAACTTTGTGAGATGATCAAGAATGATGAAGATATAGCAATTGCCGTTCTTTGACCGAGGGTAAGGTCCCAAAAGGTCCACAAAGATTCGCTGGAATGGCCGATGGGTCACTATCTCCTTCCCCATTGGTGGTCTCAAAGTTGGCTGCTTTAGCCTCTCGGCACACCTGACATGCGCTCACATAATTTTTGACTTGCACATTCATGTTAGGCCAATAGAAATACTCTTTGATCCTCTTCAGAGTCTTGAGAAATCCTCCATGGGCTACGAGTGGTGGATCGTGAGACTTCTCAACGATACTTTGGGTTAACTCAATTGGTACCCACACCTTCCACGCAAAATCCTCATGAAGTGGGATGCCATCGTAGTGTATCGTGCGTTTATATACGATCCCATCGATGACCTTTAAATCGGGTAGACGACTGGCATTCTCCTCAATGGTTTTAATTAAATCCATATAGTCTGAGCTTCGAAAAGCTTCGTCCTCCAAATTGATCAAACTAGAAACGTTCACGGATAATTCCTCCCTCACATATCTGGACAAGGTATCCGGCACAACATTCATCTTTCCTTTGCGATGTTCGATGACGAAGTCGAACGACTGTAAATGAAGACTCCACCGAGCTAGTCGTCCACTGAGATCCCGATGTGACATCAACCACTTAAGGCTGCTGTGGTCAGTGATTACAGTAAAGGCCATTAGTTCAATAAAGGGTCTAAATTTCTTAATAGCAAGCACTACGGCCAAACACTCTCTCTCCGTCACAGTATAATTTCGCTGTGCGGGTGTCAACTTGTGTGAGTAATAGGCTATAGGGTGCTCTTCGCCATTATCATCGCGTTGAAATAATACGGCGCCGGTACCTAAGTCAGAGGCGTCGCATTGCACATAGAAGTGCTTCCGAAAAGTCTGGGTGAACTAACACTGGGCTAGTCACCAAAGCATTTTTCCACTTTTCGAAGGCTTCCTTGGCTTCATCAGTAAAGCAAAAAGTTTTACTTTTCTTCAGAGTATCTGAAATAGGTGCGCCAATGGTGGGCGTATTCGGAAATAAATTTCCGATACCATCCGGTAGCTCTAAAAAGCTTCTTACTTGCTTCAGGGTCTTCGGAAATTGGTAGCCAACGATTGACTCCACTTTCGCTGGGTCGGGCTTAACTTGGCCTCCTCCAACGAGGTAACCTAAATAACGCAGTTCCTTGAAACAAAACTCGATTTCTGAACGTTAATCGTCAGACCTGCCTTTTCCAGGACAGCTTGCAACTTGTTGCAAAAGTTCAACGTGGGTCTGGAAGTCTGGCGATACCACCAAAAGATCGTCCAAGTAGACGAAGACACGGTCACGAATAGCAGCTGGGATAACTTTATCCATTAATCGACAAAGTCTTTGTGCAGCATTGCAAAGGCCAAAAGGCATTACCTTGAAATGGTAAAGTGCCTTCCGGGTACCGTGAATGCAGTCTTCTCCCTACTGGATGGGTCCAGTGGTATTTGCCAAAAAGCATCTTTTAAATCCACGCTCGAAATGAAATATGTATCACCTAGTCGACTCAGTAAGCCTTCTATATGTGGAAGTGGATAGGCGTCTTTAACGGTAAGTGCATTGAGCTTACGTGCGTCTAGGCACAGCCTATTTCTGGGCCCCTTGCGGACTAAGGTCACAGGATGACTCCACGGACTTTCACTAGGCTCAATGACTCCTAACTCCAACATCCTGTCCAATTCGGCATACAAACGTGTCTGCACAGCTGGCGATACCGGATAGTATCTATCCTTAACTGGTACAGCGTCTCCTGTATCAATGGAGTGCATCTCCAAATGAGTTTTACCGAGGCCTTTCCGCGTATAACACGGAAACCTTTGTACCGCGGCTTCCAATATTTGCTTTTGTTGTGACGACAAGGTGTGAGTCTTAACCTCCTCAGGGGCTAAGACATCCTCGCATAAGTCCACCCCTTGAGTGGTAAGACTCTCTATGCTCGTCAACAAGTTAAACTTCCTCATGAAGTCCACGCCTAAGTAAAGCGCACGCTCCAAGGTAGGTACCAAAAGAAATCCACCTCCTCGGACTTTTTATTGAATTTGATCATCGCTCGAATCCTTCCTAGTATTCTATGAGCACTTCCATAGAACATATTAACATTTAATATTTTTAAAACATTTATTTAAACAAAAAAACATGTACTATATAGTAAACTACCTGAAGTTGACGGTTCCATTATAAAAATTTAACTTTTAGAAGTATTAATAGAAAAAATTATCAATTGAAATATCAAAATTTTCACTTTTTTTCAATATGCACAAAAAAAATAACAATTATTCAACTTTAAGTGCTCACTTCAACTAAAGCAAACAACATAAAAGTAAATTTTTTGCAATTAGTGATGCAGAATTTTATCCACTTTCACCCGGTACCAAACACGATCATGAATTTTAAAGTTCATATTTTGAATTAATCGCCACTTTTCATTCATTTTGGCCCCAATGTGCGATGATCCAAATCGACGTATTTGTAAGTTGGCGTGTTCAACTAGTTCTTCACATCCCTTGCCTAAGCAAGTAACGGATGCTCCGCTGTCTAGTAGCCCCTCGACTTCTATTCCTCCCATGTTGATTTTCGCATAAAAACGATTATCGTCTCCTTCAAGTAGAGTGGTAGCGGCGACCTCTCTTCGGATCAACCGACGTCTCTCAAATCTCACTCTTGCTCGTTGAATTCGATCTGAGGCTCCACCAAAAATCCTAGCCCTAGTTGCCTTATACTCAGCCATGCGTTGATGCAATGGCTTAAGCTGCCTCTGGGCTGGTGGTAAATAAACTTCAATGGCTGGATTTTTGTCCCTCAGTATCGTCACAATTGGGTCTTCTTCATTTTCCTTGAATGAGTTAGCAGGTACTGCTGTAGACTCTTCCAAGGTGTTGTCCGCTTCGGATAACGCTGGACTTAAGATAAATGAACCACTACTAGCTGGTTCAGGAATATCCGGGTTGGTCAAATCAGGTTCGGGTACATCTGGGTTAGTCATATCTGGTTCGGAAATAATTGGGTTGGCCGTGGCTGGGATTAAACCTCCGTGGATCTCACCTCCCCAGTCTGAGGTGGGTGCCTCGGCTGGTTTACCTGGCAATTAGGACATTTAGGAGTCACCGTGTTCTCCTTACCGCATTTGTAGCAGAATATTTTCCTGGTAGTGGATAGACAATCCCGGAAAATACGTCCTGTAGCTCGGTAGTTCCAGCAGACAACTTTACTACCTGCTATGATGGCCTCTATATTTCCTGCGGGTTGTAATTCTGCAGTTGTTTCTTCTAAAACAACCTCATGGACTTTAGCTGGGGGTACAGCTCGCGTAGGATGGGGCTGTCTTTGCAGTGCTAAGAGACTTTCCGCTCTTCTTACTTCTCTGCTAAAATCGCTCAGGTTGTCTGCTCTAATGGGGAATACCATTTGGGCCAACGAAGCCTTGAGGTTACCCCTCATGATTTCGACCAGCTGCTCTTCCTGGTATGGGGTACGCTGCTGGTTCCTCAACTTCAAAATCGCATTCACAAAATCTTCATAGGTTTCGTGTGACTGTTGGCGCCTACTCAGGATCTGAGCCTGAATCTGAAACTCGCTATCGTAGGTTTGGAACTGCGTTAAAAACGCCCTCTGTAGCTCCCTCCAGGTAAGCACTGGGTTCAATTTGCGAAAATTCCAATAGAACTCTTTAGCAGGTCCTGCCAACAAGTGATGGAGATTATACACTAGTCGAGATTCGGAACATTCCTCGTCCTGACATTGTGCCAACATCCGAAACAAAAAATCTTGGACATTCATGGTCTTAGGTGTCCCATCAAATTTTAAACCCCACTTCGACAAGTCAGGTTTTCTTCCTCTCTGCGAAAAGAGATCGAAGTCTCCGAGTCTATCAGAGTTATGCGGGGCCTCTCGTCGTGGCATCTCCCGCGGTGGTGTTGACCCTTGAGTGGGCCTAAATCTTTCTCTGGGATCCCGTTGGCTGGCCTCTGGAAACTGGTAGCCGCTTGGTCCCGTAAATTCTTGCATTGACGCTATCGGTGGACGTGCATATGTTGAAAGCTGCTCTGCCTCTGACGGTCGATGCATGATGTTGTTTGTTGCTGGTCCAGGCACTGCGCTCGGCATCTGGGCTGGACGTCTAGCTACATCTGGTCCTCTAGGTGTCATATCCCCTGCTGTAGGAAGTTGATAACGTCTTGGTGCAGCTGTCAGTGTTGGCATGGCCTGGGCTGCCGGGTGATTAGCCCCGCCTGTGGCTGCTGCTTCTCTGGTAGCTGCTAGAATGGCTGGTAATATCCGGCGTATGAGAGCTTCGTCATCATCTTGACGATTAGCATTCGCTCCGAATCCGACTTGATCATTTCCCCCTGATCTAATTGCTGCTTCATATTCCGTTGGTGATACATCCGAATGCGGTCTGCGCTCCGCTTGCGCCTGAAGTGCAGTTAGTGCGCTGAAATCCGGAGACTCGAATGACTCTGCGTGCTCCGTACTGTTTAATGGATCCGATCTTCCCCGTTGATCCACACCGCTCGACCCCACAATTGGTGCAGAAGCGATGGCTGTTGGATTGCTGTCAGTGTTGGTAACCGCGCGCGCCATCGGCACTGCTTGCGGTTCCGCCGCTGCAGCAATATCCTGGGACAAATTCGTCCCTTCTGCTCCTCTTCCTGTTGGCGAACGCTGTACCGGCATCTCGGCCATACTCACGTACCACAAGATCAAAACAACGGAATAAATTTCCCCCAGAAATCAAAAACTTCCCCTCTGGGGTTCGCGGAAAAAATTAAAACGGAATATTCCACCACTTAGCAGTAATCAAAAAGATTACGTGGTGTGAAAGGCTTGAGCCGAAAATATAATAAAAGAAATCGAAAATTATATAAACCAAAAGTAGATTAGCTAAAAGCTAGACCAAGACAATCACAAAAAAAATTTTAAGCTGAAAAGTCAAGACTAATTTAAATGAAAATCAATAAACACAAATCAAAAATAAAATTCAAAAATCAACAATATATTCAAAAAAAAATTTTCCACCAAAATCAAATTATGAAAGCAAAAACTTTAAATTTTAATTACAAATCAAATAAAACGAACCGAATATATAAATCTAATGGCAATTATTAAAAATACATTTGCAAAAATTTTCAATAAAATCAATTCTATGGAAACAAAAATTTAAGTTTTAATTGAAAATCAACTAAAATGAATCAAGAACATAAACTTAAATTTAAAAATTGAGAATACATTTACAAAAATTTTTAATAAAATTCAAATTAATAAAAACAAAACTTTAAATCTGAATTGAAAATCAACTAATATTAATCAGGAATATTAATTCTAATTACAATAATTGAGAATATATTTGCAAAAAATTTCCCATAAAAATCAATTTAAAGAAAACAAAACTCTGAATTTTAATTGAAAATCAACTAAGATTAATCAAAAATATAAATTTAAATTCAAAATTGAAAATATATTCTCAAAAATTTTCAATAAAAATCAAATTAATGAAAACAAAAAGTTTAATTTTAATTGAAAATCAATAAAACGAATTAAAAATTTAACTTTAAATTCAAAAACTTGAAAATAAATTCTCAAAAATTTTCAATAAAAACTCAAATTAATGAAAATAAAAATCTAAATTTTAATTGAAAATCAATAAAACGAATTAAAAATTTAACTTTAAATTCAAAACTTGAAAATAAACTCTCAGAAATTTTCAATAAAAACTCAAATTAATGAAAATAAAAATCTAAATTTTAATTGAAAATCAATTAAGATTAATGAAAAATATAAATTTAAATTCAAAAATTGAAAATAAATTCTCAAAAATTTTCAATAAAAACTCAAATTAATGAAAATAAAAATCTAAATTTTAATTGAAAATCAATAAGGCGAATTAAAAATTTAACTTTAAATTCAAACTGAAAATAAATTCTCAAAAATTTTCAATAAAAACTCAAATCAATGAAAATAAAAATCTAAATTTTAATTGAAAATCAATAAAACGAATTAAAAATTTAACTTTAAATTCAAAACTTGAAAATAAATTCTCAAAAATTTTCAATAAAACTCAAATTAATGAAAACAAAAATCTAAACTTTAATTGAAAATCAATAAATCGAATCAAAAATATAACTTTAAATTCAAAACTTGAAAATAAATTCTCAAAAATTTTCAATAAAAACTCAAATTAATGAAAACAAAAAGTTTAATTTTAATTGAAAATCAAATAAAACGAATTAAAAATTTAAAGTCGAAACTCAAAAGTATTTTCTGAATGAAAACTCAAATCAATGAAAACCAAAAATTTTAATCAAAAATTGGTAAACCAAAACAAAAATAAATCGCCAATTTTCCAAGCGATGCAAACAAAAATCGTAATCGAATACAAACTTTCATCAACCTTGTATTCAAAAAATCCAAAATTCGAAACTCGAAACGTATTAAAGCAACAATTTAAAAACGGCTCCAAAATTAAAATTAATATATCGCCAATTTTAAAGCGATTCAAAACCAAAAATGAAAATCAAATACTAATTTTCTTCAAATTTGTATCCGAAAATCCCACGTACTCAAACAAAATTAATTTCAAACTGGATAAACTCAAAACGAAATTCAAAAAATTCCAAATTGTATATCGTATGGTACTTCAATAGTAAGTAGGGTGGTATTAAGGTAAGTTTATCTGGTACAGCAAAAAAAAAATGACGCAAAACTTCTCCATGACACATAAAAACTTTGGCCGTATTCCACGATCTGTACTGCAATGGTCCACTGGTAATCCAAAAGAGGGCAAACGTAATGAGTCTAAAACCACGCTTACGTGACTCACTCTCCTAGACTACCCCGAACACTTTCTTCGTGTTCAGACTAGTCATTACTGACTAGTAGCTACCGAAAAACTATGACTTTACTCTAAAACCAAAATAATGCAAACACTCTGTCGCTCACTAGTCACACCAAACGTCGCAACGCGGTTAGATCAGAAGATCTTCACCGGGACTTACGTGTGGTCTTACTACGCTAACGGCAAAAATGTACATTAATGTTAATTATGGTCCAAACAATCGTGTGTTGAACAACCCGTCGCAACGCGGTTAGATCTGAAGATCTTCGCCGGGACTTACGTGTTGTCCAGTAACACAATTATTCGAAACATTTAATATGGAATTTAATACATTAAATATATGGATCTACTAAACCTAAGTCTTTTCCCCACTCGGACCAATTGCCCCTGACTTGAATGCAGGAACAAGACTTCTCAAGCGGGGACGCGAGACAAAGCTCACCTCAAGAAAAGGCCCAATGCCCCGCGCCTTACCGTCGCAACGCGTCCGAGAAAAATAACTCCCGATACGGGACTTACGGTAAGCGCGAATGCACTAAATCTTTCCTAACTAAACATAACGGACTAACGAAATTATCTTTCGGGCCCCACGTTGGGCGCCATTATGTCATATGTGACAGTAGGCGACAACGTGGTATATCACCTTCGGACTCACGCTAATGTGAACCTTCGGGCCCCACGTTGGGCGCCATTATGTCATATGAGGTTGTATGTTTGATTGAATACTTTCAGACTGCAATTTTACAAGGTTAATTATGGAGTTTATGTGACGGTCTCGCGGGTTTATGTATTTGTTGAAAATTTATGAATTTCATCAGGGTTCGTTGAAGGTGTAGTTACGCCTTTGGTTATGATGTAGTAAACCAGGTGGTAGCCAAAAAGTTGTTGTCTTTTGGGGTTGTTTTTGACAGCGGCTGGGGTGTAGTAACCAGGTGGTGGCAAAAAGGTTGTTGTTGTATTTTCATGTTGTTTTTGACGGCGGTACTGAGCCGCCACATAAAAAACAATCGTCAAAATTTAGACTACTTGTCAAAATTTTGTGTTGCTAGGCTAGTGAAATGTTGACAATAAATACTCACCACGCAAATGTCAAAATTTTAGTAAATCGAAATTATTTGGTTCGAGAAACACTCAGCATTGGAAAGAAATTTAAGTGAGAATGCAGAAGATGTATTTTTAAAAACATACTAACTCCTTTTTTGAGTAAGACATGAAAATGAATGTTAATATAAAAATCAATAAAAACAATATGGTGTTAAAAACTTTAACAATTTTCTGATAGTTTTTTAACAAATCTTGCATGATGTCTTCTTCGTAATTTCCCAGGAAGCTTGAGACAACCAGACAAAATGACTTCCATGCCTATGATTCATCTTCAGACAAAATCGAATCAAATTCGTAATCTTTAAGTAGCTTTGTAATTTTGGGAAAAACGGTTTTCAGGTATTCAAATGCGACAATGATCCCTCTTTTTAGCAAAAAAAATGGTTTCCCATTACATCCCATGAAGGTATTGGGGATAGCTTCTCACAACCAGTGAGCTGTGCTCTTTCTAGTTTTATACTCACTGATTGGGACCTACAGTTTTACACCGGCTCCGAACGGTATTTTGAGAAGCTTTTTCATGGCTAAATACTCGATAGTGTCGCCGTCACTATGCGAGCTGACCGCCGCCGAAAGAAATTTTAGGGTGGTCAACGCAGCGATCGAACCCTGGATCTCATGTACAGGAAGCGCGCACACTAACCATTGCAACAACTTTTAGATCTGCACAGATTTTCCGGTTATGCTGTTCGTTCTCTATCAGACTCAGTAATTTAGAAATGGACTCAATTGATTCTTTAACGTTAACTGCGTGCGCCACTGGAACTGAGGGCTTTATATTACCTTTGTGCAACAAAACAGCTGGCAAGCTTAACTTGCTGCTGTCGATAAATAACCGTCAATAATTTCGATTCAAATTGATTGATCAATTTGATTGAATAATAATAATAGTAATAGCAAATACTGTTTTTTTTTTCGAAAAGTAACCGGAAATACTCTCATGTCGACTTCTACAATATGAAATTTCTACGTCAGATGTCACAAAACTACGTAGTTTGATTGTTGATGCTAACAACTCTGCTTCACTTTTCGCTATCTCCAAATCTCCGATCCAGTCATTGAGTTCAGCTTATGCGAGAGGCATCATTCTTGTTTTTGTCAAAATCACTTGAATCAAATGAATCGGACTCATTCTTGTACTTATGTGGAGTTGCACTTCAGACATATTAGGAGTTGGTTTTATAAAGGAATGGGTATCTGCATATTAAAAAGACTTATGACGTCCATTTTGTTTTAATAACAGTAAATTTCGAGGTTCGTAGCCTCGCGCCAAATTGTTCGAAGATCAGATGGCATATACCGACTGCGGTATAATAAATTAGCATATTTTTTAAACACAAAATTAAGAAATGCATACTTACTTTGCGCCCCACATCCACATAGTTAAACGAGTTTTGAATGAAGTGCATAAAGTATTTGGGGTCCAACATTTCAAAATGTTTCCGGGTTGACTTTAAAATACAGACAAAATGCATTTTGTAATTGGCTTCAAAAGTTTGACGGCTGCGCAAAACTGTAAACTCCACAAGCACAGCAAAACTTGTTTGAATTGTTCTTGCAGATAAATGCACGTTTTGCACTATGTATTTTGTTGATGTTGCTATGAATTCTGCGTTTCAAGAGAAGCAAACCGTTTAGCAAACAATCTACTTATTGTGAACTGTCAATAAAATAACCTGTCAGCACAAAAGCAGTGTTGTCAGCAATCTTTAATGAATAGAGTTATTTACCCTTTTCCATTCTTAAAAATATTTTCTCTCGCGTTATTTGTATTCCTTCCTTTCTTCCTTATGCGATCTCGAAGAACCCCGTGGGGTCAGGGACCTTACAAGACAAAGATAACATATTTCGCCAACCAGTTCTATATTTTGCCTTTGCCAGTTGGCAATACCAAGTTGTCGCAGGGATTCGTCAACCTGATCCCTCCAGCCGAGACTTGGTCGTCCTATTTTTCGTCTTCCTTCGAGTTGGTTTCGAAAACCCTCCCAATGGGACATGGAACTGTCGGTGGAGGTGGAATGTTTCTGATAGCCATTCACTAAGGAGTGGCCAAAAATGCTTCCTTTATTGGGCACTCCAAGCAGCTCACTACTTCCACGAAGTATGTTATGGGCAATGGCTTTATCGGAAACCTCCGTTTGCTAGCTACAATGAGAAGGCGAAAATAAATGAGCAGATCACTGATGTGTCTCAGTCTTAGTAGGTGAATGATGTCACTGAAGCTCATCAAGCTATCGGGCATATTCTTTTGTCCTTTAGAAGGCAGATGAGCCAAACATATGGGCCAACGGCGGATAAAAACCAAAAGAAAAAATCCAGGTTCGACATATTGCATTCTGGTCAGCGTCTGATCCATAATGGACGGCTGCAATCAAATATCCTGGTAGTAGGTAATATGCAAAAACCGGTGGACTGGGTTTGCCTCCCGCCACCGTTCATAATGGCAGTGAAAATACGAAAGAGTTATATGTATTAATATAAGCTTTTTTAGTGATTTTTTACCAAATCCAAAGTTTCTAATATTTACAGCGTTCGTTTATCAAATTAGGCGTATTTACTTCCTTTGGGGTTTTGATTTGATATAAAGCGAAAAGTGGGTTATTTCACTACATCTGCTGAAGCTTAGTCATTTTTGAACTAATCTGGGTCTTGTTTGGGCGCAAAATGTTCGTAGTGAAATGAACTAATGTCCATGTATTAAATGATTAAAATTACTACTTGTTTGGTTTAAAAAAAATAACTTGAAGAAAGCAAAATTGCAAACATCATAAAATTTGAAATTTTGTCCACTGTAACTCTGTAATTTCTTGACTAACCTTCACGACCGACCCACGGTTGTATTACTAATTTTATTATCTTTCATTAAGAAAAAAGAAATACATAAACCAACAAATATTTTT
This sequence comes from Phaonia tiefii, assembly GCA_963931995.1. Classification (NCBI taxonomy): domain Eukaryota; kingdom Metazoa; phylum Arthropoda; class Insecta; order Diptera; family Muscidae; genus Phaonia; species Phaonia tiefii. The sequence goes on along the minus strand of OZ008371.1, from coordinate 85,374,150 downwards.
TAAGGTATTTCCATTTAAATGGCAACGGTTATTTTGCAATATCTCGAAAACTGTTCCAGTTTTCACCATTGTGACTTCATATTCGGATTCAGCAGACAATTCTACATAAAGATTAGGTTCAGATACATTTGCCAGTAGTGAGATATGAAAACATATGGTTTTTAGTAGCAGTAGCAGTTGAAAGAGAAGTAACTGTATGTGCACGATATGGATATAACAACCGCGTATTTAAACGATAGATAGATGTCATTCAAATTTAGTCCTCACATTGAAGAACTCGAGTTATGGACTGAACCAATCGAGCAGGGAATGTAAGGCTGATCAAATGAAGATATCAAATTTCAGATTTCATTAAAGTTAAGATCGGTTCATCAACGTCCACTTCACTTCTTCCTTGGTATGGAATTAGAAAGAGATGAAGACACGGGTTCCCTAAAATTATGCCAGGAGAAGTAAATTGATGATTTGTTAAAATAGTGTAAAGCCCTTGTCTACGCCACTGAATGAACGGTTTCATTTAAAATGTCCCAACGACGGCTGTACAACAGTAAATAAAACTGATTACGCCATTAAAACACATTTTACGATATTTAGCATGTCATTGATATTTAGCATGTCATGTCAATGTTTTTTAGATTTGTTTCCATTGTAGATGGATTCCTAAGCGATTTGGGCTACTCTTCGTACAAACTGGTACTGTGTCGACCAAAACAATTAGTATATTTTTGTTATTCCCGCTAAACTAAAATTTCGGCCACTTCGGTAGAGAAGTTTAGCGATTTTAACTAAAGCCGCTTAAAATCGCTTAGCTTAGCGTGGGCAAAGAACACAAGTAGATAGGGAATGAGAGTTCACAAGTTGTGCAGGAAAAACAATTAAATTGTGAGGAAAAGCAAAAAATTTTCATGATTTTGTATGAAAAAGGTAATTAAACTCAAATGGAAATCAATTAAGTTTAAAAACTGTAAAAATATCTACATGGAAAACACTTCAAATCAAAATAAAACCCATTAGGTTTAAAAACTGTGAAAATAATGAGTGAAAAAAACAATTAAATCCAGAAAAAGTCAATTAAGATGGAAAACTAAGAAACTAATGGGAGAAAAAAAAGCTATTAAACTCATACCAAAAATAATTTGGATTGACAACTCAGAATATGTGTGGGGGATGAGGAGTAAATAAATATATTGGGTGAAGGTCATTTGTGTTGTTTTAATATGGACTGCAGTGTGTACGATCTAGCATAAGAATATGACATAATAAAGTGTGCATCGCAGACAGTCTTTTCTTTATACTGCATGTTACATATGGAACGCAGACTGTTATGGTATGATGTTGTAGTTTAATTATCAATATGTTTATCTTATGGAGGATGTCATGGGCTATTGTACTGTATGTTACATATGGAACGCAGACAGACTGTTATGGTATGTTGTTGTAGTTTAGTTATCAATATGTTTCTCGTATGGTGGATGTCATGGGCTATTGTAGTGCATGTTGCATATGGAACGCAGACAGACTGCTATGGTATGTTGTTGTAGTTTAGTTATCGATATGTTTCTCTTATGGAGGATGTCATGGGCTATTGTACTGCATGTTACATATGGAACGCAGACAGACTGTTATGGTATGTTATTGTAGTTTAGTTATCAATATGTTTCTCCTATGGTGGATGTCATGGGCTATTGTACTGCATGTTACATAGGGAACGCAGACAGACTGTTATGGTATGTTGTTGTAGTTTAATTATCAATATGTTTATCTTATGGAGGATGTCATGGGCTATTGTACTGTATGTTACATATGGAACGCACACAGACTGTTATGGTATGTTGTTGTAGTTTAGTTATCAATATGTTTCTCGTATGGTGGATGTCATGGGCTATTGTAGTGCATGTTGCATATGGAACGCAGACAGACTGCTATGGTATGTTGTTGTAGTTTAGTTATCAATATGTTTCTCCTATGGTGGATGTCATGGGCTATTGCACTGCATGTTACATAGGGAACGCAGACAGACTGTTATGGTATGTTGTTGGAGTTTAGTTATCAATATCTTTGTCCTATGGTGGATGTCATGGGCTATTGTACTGCATGTTACATATGGAACGCAGACAGACTGTTATGGTATGTTATTGTAGTTTAGTTATCAATATGTTTCTCCTATGGTGGATGTCATGGGCTATTGTACTGCATGTTACATAGGGAACGCAGACAGACTGTTATGGTATGTTGTTGTAGTTTAATTATCAATATGTTTATCTTATGGAGGATGTCATGGGCTATTGTACTGTATGTTACATATGGAACGCAGACAGACTGTTATGGTATGTTGTTGTAGTTTAGTTATCAATATGTTTCTCGTATGGTGGATGTCATGGGCTATTGTAGTGCATGTTGCATATGGAACGCAGACAGACTGTTATGGTATGTTGTTGTAGTTTAGTTATCAATATGTTTCTCGTATGGTGGATGTCATGGGCTATTGTAGTGCATGTTACATATGGAACGCAGACAGACTGCTATGGTATGTTGTTGTAGTTTAGTTATCGATATGTTTCTCTTATGGAGGATGTCATGGGCTATTGTACTGTATGTTACATATGGAACGCAGACAGACTGTTATGGTATGTTGTTGTAGTTTAGTTATCGATATGTTTCTCTTATGGTGGATGTCATGGGCTATTGTAGTGCATGTTGCATATGGAACGCAGACAGACTGCTATGGTATGTTGTTGTAGTTTAGTTATCGATATGTTTCTCTTATGGTGGATGTCATGGGCTATTGTACTGCATGTTACATATGGAACGCAGACAGACTGTTATGGTATGTTATTGTAGTTTAGTTATCAATATGTTTCTCCTATGGTGGATGTCATGGGCTATTGTACTGCATGTTACATAGGGAACGCAGACAGACTGTTATGGTATGTTGTTGTAGTTTAATTATCAATATGTTTATCTTATGGAGGATGTCAGGGGCTATTGTACTGTATGTTACATATGGAACGCAGACAGACTGTTATGGTATGTTGTTGTAGTTTAGTTATCAATATGTTTCTCGTATGGTGGATGTCATGGGCTATTGTAGTGCATGTTGCATATGGAACGCAGACAGACTGCTATGGTATGTTGTTGTAGTTTAGTTATCAATATGTTTCTCCTATGGTGGATGTCATGGGCTATTGCACTGCATGTTACATAGGGAACGCAGACAGACTGTTATGGTATGTTGTTGGAGTTTAGTTATCAATATCTTTGTCCTATCATGGGCTATTGCACTGCATGTTACATAGGGAACGCAGACAGACTGTTATGGTATGTTGTTGGAGTTTAGTTATCAATATCTTTGTCCTATGGTGGATATCATGGGCTATTGTACTGCATGTTACATATGGAACGCAGACAGACTGTTATGGTATGTTATTGTAGTTTAGTTATCAATATGTTTCTCCTATGGTGGATGTCATGGGCTATTGTACTGCATGTTACATAGGGAACGCAGACAGACTGTTATGGTATGTTGTTGTAGTTTAATTATCAATATGTTTATCTTATGGAGGATGTCATGGGCTATTGTACTGTATGTTACATATGGAACGCAGACAGACTGTTATGGTATGTTGTTGTAGTTTAGTTATCAATATGTTTCTCGTATGGTGGATGTCATGGGCTATTGTACTGCATGTTACATATGGAACGCAGACAGACTGTTATGGTATGTTATTGTAGTTTAGTTATCAATATGTTTCTCCTATGGTGGATGTCATGGGCTATTGTACTGCATGTTACATAGGGAACGCAGACAGACTGTTATGGTATGTTGTTGTAGTTTAATTATCAATATGTTTATCTTATGGAGGATGTCATGGGCTATTGTACTGTATGTTACATATGGAACGCAGACAGACTGTTATGGTATGTTGTTGTAGTTTAGTTATCAATATGTTTCTCGTATGGTGGATGTCATGGGCTATTGTAGTGCATGTTGCATATGGAACGCAGACAGACTGTTATGGTATGTTGTTGTAGTTTAGTTATCAATATGTTTCTCGTATGGTGGATGTCATGGGCTATTGTAGTGCATGTTACATATGGAACGCAGACAGACTGCTATGGTATGTTGTTGTAGTTTAGTTATCGATATGTTTCTCTTATGGAGGATGTCATGGGCTATTGTACTGTATGTTACATATGGAACGCAGACAGACTGTTATGGTATGTTGTTGTAGTTTAGTTATCGATATGTTTCTCTTATGGTGGATGTCATGGGCTATTGTACTGCATGTAATATTTACTGCATGTAAATTTTTCCCTACTCCCACTATTTTCTTAGTTTTCCATCGTAATTGCTATTTTTTTCGATTTTAATTACCCTTTTCATACAAAATCATATTAAATGATATTTAAATGAAACTAAGGGAATTTATTTTCGGCTGTAACTTATGAAGTGGACATTGCGAACAGACAGGCAGAGAGAGATGGGCTTATTATGGTGGATGATACATATAACACATGCATCGTAGCCAGATAGACTTTTCTTCTGCAATATGTTGTTGTTATAGTTTTGTTAAGTCAATTTGAATTTTATAATATACAAAATTTGCTATAAATTATCAATTTATTGGATGAATCTTTCTAGTAATTATGACAGATAGATACAGATTTGGAAATGTATAACTTTATCAAACGAGGTATTCGAGGTGGTCTTGCTCAATGTAGTAAGAGATATAGTAATAAGTATTTAAATAGTTATGACCGTACAAAACCTTCTGAATATATTTTATATTTAGACGCAAACAATTTATATGGATGTGCAATGTCAGAATCGCTTCCATATGGGGAATTCTATTGGACTAACAATTTCGTCCATCCACGCGACATTCCAGATATTTCAGAAATTGGCTACATTTATGAAGTTGATTAGTCTTATCCCCACAATTATCATGATAGTCATAATGATTTTCCATTTTGTACAGAAAACAAAATAATTGGTGGAAGTAAGCATGAAAAACTGGTGGCTGATCTTTCAAATAAAACTAATTATATTGTTAATTATAAAACATTAGATCAATGTTTAAAAAATGGATTGGTTTTAAAAAAAGTTCATCGTATTCTTCAATTCAAGCAGAGACCATGGTTGAAATCATACATTGATTTAAATACAGAATATAGAACAAAAGCTAGGAATACGTTTGAAAAAGATTTCTATAAATTTCTTAATAATGCAGTATATGGGAAGACAATAGACAATTAGTTACCGAATGGAATCATACTAATTGGAACCATTTGGGGGTAGGAGAACTAATTTCGAAACCAAATTTCCATAGCATCTCACAATTTACTAATTCGTTATGGGCTATTCAAATGAATAAAACTCTGACGTATTACAATAAGCCGATCTATTTAGGATTTTGTGTTCTGGAACAATCAAAATGGAAAATGTATGACTTTCACTACGCATACATGAAACCAAAATTTGGTAATAACATAAATCTTAATTATATGGACACAGACTCATTCATATACTCCATAAAGACGGATGATTTTTATAATGACATTAGAGATGATATCAGCCTACTCCGAAAATAACCCTTTCAATTTTCCTCCTTTGAATAAAAAAGTGTTGGGAATGATGAAAGATGAAAGTGAAGGCGCCTAAAGTATACTATACAGTTGAAGGTGAGAAAGATGTTAAAAAGGCTAAGGGTGTTAAGAAGTGCGTTGTAAACACCTATGAAATAGATATTTATAAACATGTTTTATTTACAAAAGAAGTAGTCGGAGCATGTATGTATACATTTACATCTAAATTACATACAATATTAACTAATGACGTAAATAAAGTAGCTTTAAGTTTTAATGACACCAAGCGTAATGTAATGACAGATAATGTAAATACATATGCTTGGCATCATTACCAATTGGATACTGGGAATGGTGACTTTGAATTAAATATGTTAATAAATGAGTTAGAATTAGAAAACAGCAGCACTCATAAATAATATATAAATTATGTAAAAAACTATATAATAGAAATTAAGTCTATTGTCTTTAAGAAATAAATAAATAAAAAACATTGTTTTAAATTTAAACATAAAAAGAACATGTTTTATTACACCTTTCATTTTATATACATTGGAAAATTGTAAGTATTATATATAATTAGATTATTACATCTCACATAACTTTCCGAACGATGCCAGTTAAAGGTGTATATTCAATCAAACGGTCGTGAAGAATTATACAGTACGCATTTGTATTTGCGGGTATTGGACTACTTGTCTCAAACTCAATTTTTACATCAATAGGTCCACTTTTAATCATCTCATTTTGATAGCTAACATCTATTACAGCTATTGGAGTTTTTTTTAAAATGTTCAGAGGAAAGAAGTGGTTGACATTCCTTTAAATAGTAATTTTGTTGAAATCTTGCATACATATCATATAAAATGGCATGTCTATTCTCTCCGAACTTTAAATTTAACTCATTATATGGATAGGAATCTGAATTTAAATGAACCTTTATATTTTTTAAATCAGAATGTATATATTTAGCATTATTCTCCAGAACAAATATAATAAATCGCGGTCTTTCTCTGTTAATTGAAAGTTTAACATTCCATTTATGACTTCTTCCACCTGGAAATGTGGGGTTAAAATAACAGTCCCAACTGCGGAATGCTATGGGTAGAGAAGTTACATCCTTAATAATCTTCATAATTTGAATTTTCTACTATCGGATAGATGAACGTGTGGGATTCTCCATGTTACCAAACAAAAACCAAATGCCGGTTTGTGTTTCCTAAAATTACAACAATTCCTACTGCGTTTTACATAACGGATTTCGTTTACTACAATGGCGTCAAATTTATCAGCGTTGTCAATATTTGCACTTTACTTATTTAGTTACATTAAAAGGCACAAAGTTGAATGCGTGGTTTGACGAATCGGCTCAGCCGAAAATATCGGCGCAACGGAAGTCGTCAACGGCGTTTTTTAAGCCGAAGGCAACGGCGGCGTTTTTTGAGCTGATGGGAGCCGACAGAGTCGGCGGTGGCGCACGGCTCGATTTTCGGTAGGCTTGGTTCTCTGGTCGCTTTTCGAATTGACTGAGCGTGAGAGAGCTATAGAAAGCAAATGGATTTATTCAGTAAAGATTTACACTGTCTCACAAATTTTCAACAAAGTCGTGACCAAATGTATCTGACACCTAATCTGTGAGAATGGTTAAAAGTAGAATAGTTTTGGAGATATTGCAAATAATATTTAACAAAGATGATGTCACTTTAATAAAAGTATCTTCGAAAATATTCTTCGGTTAATGCATTTCTTTTTTTTATGAAAGATAATAATATTGCTAGAATAACCATGGGTTGTTTGTGAAGATTAGTCAAGAAATGACAGAGTTACAGTGGACAAAATTAGAAACTTCATGAAAAATTTTATGGTTTTTTCTAATTTTGCTCTTTTAAAGTAATTTTTTTAAACCAAATATTAATTTTTTTTAAGTTTTATCACTTAGGACTTTAGTTTATTTCAATACGGACATTTTGTGTCCAATAGGATCCAGATCGGATCGGTGCAAGAAGATTAATTGAATTATCTCACTTTTCTATTTTGATCAAATAAAATAAAACACAACAAGTAAATATACAAAGCTAAATGTTAGTAACAATAAATACTAAAAATGGGTTAAAACTGTTTAACTGTTTTGCATATCGATGGTGTTGCGTAAAAAGGGCCAATCTGCATTTTTTTACGAAGGCCGATCTGGTTATGTTTACCTTGTCACGACAAGTCAAAATGGCGAAACTGCTTGGGTCTATCTGCAACGAAATAGGTAGATAATTATACTGCTCGAAGAACTCAACCATAACTTTCTATAGCCATAACCATTTTTGCTACGTTATAATCTATTTTTATTCAAATTATAAACAAAATTAATAAATTGCGATTACGCCAAAAGATGTATGTGATATATCAAATGGAGAGAAGAAGACGTGAGGTAGATGGTCTTATTGTTTTATAGTTTGTATGACTACTATATTGACAATTAATATTGAATTTTACAGACTTTATTTATGTATGTATGTAGCTCACACCTTCAGGTCAGTATAACAAATCAAAAACTTCGCTGGGAACCAATGTGCGACACTGTTTAAAGGCATCCATAAAAGAAGCCGTAGCGTTACACTATACAATGCCGAAATGTGGATGTCCGACAATTTTGAAACGAAAGTTCCTCATCATACTGGTCTATTTGGTTGATTTGAATGATTCCAAAATCTATTTACGTTCCACACAAGTACGAACCACTGAAAATATGGATGAAATACTGCGGACTTCACACACATTTTTAAAGCTACGCACCTGCAGCCATCCACGCTATTTGCGTTTTTCCACAAGTATCTCCCTGTCACAATTTTTCCTTCCATTTAAAAAAACAACACATTAAGTTCAATTAAATATTTCTTGAGACCAATTGTATACTTACATGTTGTATAGGTCTTCTTTTTCTTTTATTTCCTGACACTTTTGATGTCCAAATATTCTACAATAATATTACATGGTAAAGTCGTTTGAACAGCTGATTTCAATTTTTTCTGCCATAAGTCGCTTTATTTGACAAACTTCTGTATTTTGTTTTTGTACTCTTTTGCATTCTTGTGTCCTTGGTTTGTATTTGTGTAGAGTTTAACAACTGTAGCGAATGAGGCAAAAACAAAATGCGTGTTGTTGCTGCCTACAACTACAACAACACCTTCTGTTATTACCATGTAGATATTATTGCACCATGCTTCCGAGCAAATGCTGCATAAAAAACAATCGTCAAAATTTAGACTACTTGTCAAAATTTTGTGTTGCTAGGCTAGTGAAATGTTGGCAATAAATACTCACCACGCAAATGTCAAAATTTTAGTAAATCGAAATTATTTGGTTCGATAAACACTCAGCATTGGAAAGAAATTTAAGTGAGAATGCAGAAGATGTATTTTTAAAAACATACTAACTCCTTTTTTGAGTAAAACATGAAAATGAATGTTAATATAAAAAATAAATAAAAACAATATGGTGTTAAAAACTTTAACAATTTTCTGATAGTTTTTTAACAAATCTTGCATGATGTCTTCTTCGTAATTTCCCAGGAAGCTTGAGACAACCAGACAAAATGACTTCCATGCCTATGATTCATCTTCAGACAAAATCGAATCAAATTCGTAATCTTTAAGTAGCTTTGTAATTTTGGGAAAAACGGTTTTCAGGTATTCAAATGCGACAATGATCCCTCTTTTTAGCAAAAAAAATGGTTTCCCATTACATCCCATGAAGGTATTGGGGATAGCTTCTCACAACCAGTGAGCTGTGCTCTTTCTAGTTTTATACTCACTGATTGGGACCTACAGTTTTACACCGGCTCTGAACGGTATTTTGAGAAGCTTTTTCATGGCTAAATACTCGATAGTGTCGCCGTCACTATGCGAGCTGACCGCCGCCGAAAGAAATTTTAGGGTGGTCAACGCAGCGATCGAACCCTGGATCTCATGTACAGGAAGCGCGCACACTAACCATTGCAACAACTTTTAGAAATGGACTCAATTGATTCTTTAACGTTAACTGCGTGCGCCACTGGAATTGAGGGCTTTATATTACCAACAGCTGGCAAGCTTAACTTGCTGCTGTCGATAAATAACCGTCAATAATTTCGATTCAAATTGATTGATCAATTTGATTGAATAATAATAATAGTAATAGCAACTACTGTTTTTTTTTCGAAAAGTAACCGGAAATACTCTCATGTCGACTTCTACAATATGAAATTTCTACGTCAGATGTCACAAAACTACGTTGTTTGATTCTTGATGCTAACAACTCTGCTTCACTTTTCGCTATCTCCAAATCTCCGATCCAGTCATTGAGTTCAGCTTATGCGAGAGGCATCATTCTTGTTTTTGTCAAAATCACTTGAATCAAATGAATCGGACTCATTCTTCCGCTTTGTACTTTTTTTTTTTTTTTTTTTTTTTTTAATCGAGCGAACCCATCGCCGCCACTCTTACCCGCCCTTACCGACCGAGAGGGCCACGTCCCCATAACGTGAGGACAGCGTACACATTATAGACCGGTCTATAACGGGAGAGCAAGGATCATAAGTTCACACGTTACAACCAACTACAGAAATTCTTCACCAGTTGGTATTACACTAACATAAATAAGTATAAAAGCACATCACGAGATATTAAAATAACAGACTTCATAATATATAATAATTACGAGCAAAACGAAAACCAAATTATAAATCAGACCAGATAGTAAGGATAAAGTAAATTAAATTTACATATGTACGTTAACGAATATACAGCACTAATGCAATCGGTTCAAATGACAAATTATGCGATACTTTGTCGTTTCCCAACTACCTGTGAAATCAATAAACTGATATAGCTCATTAAAGTCACGACACATTCTCCTAACTGGATCAAAGGACGCATAATTCGAACGCTGAAACTCGATGTGAATGAGTTTATAGTACCTCGTGGGTCTCAATGGGACATTTATGAAAATCTTAGATAACAGAAATTCAGAACATATACATCCATCAATTATCTTCAAAACTGTAATAGAGTTTATCATGGTACGTCTACTACTAAGAGTCGGCAATCTGATCAATGCTAGTCTACTGCTATACGAAGGAAGATTATGGTTCGGGTTCCATTGCAGATTTCTCAGACAAAAAATGAGAAACTGTTTCTGGACCGATTCAATCATATTAACATACAAATTGTACTGGGGGTCCCAAACAACTTATCCATATTCGAGAATAGGGCGGACTAGTGAAGTAAAAAGATTTTTCGTAACGTAGGGATCTGAAAATTCCTTTGCCCAACGTTTAATAAAGTTCAGAACGCCATAAGCCTTGTTCACCATCGTAATTATGTGGGAGTTGAAATTCAATTTTCTGTCCAAGAGAACACCAAGATCAACAAATGAATCCACCGATTCAATAACATTGCCACCTAAAATGTATTTTGCCGGAAATAATGATGACCTAGAGAACAGCATATGCTTACATTTCGTAAAATTAAGCTCCATCAAATTGGTCTCGCACCACGTCTGGAAAGTAGACAAATCCCTCTGAAGTAAAGAATATTGACAAGGATCCTTGTAAGAAAAATAGATCTTCACGTCATCAGCGTACATTAACAATTTAGAGTGCATTATGGAGGCGGGTAAGTCGTTAATGAATAACAAAAATAGAACCGGCCCAAGATGACTGCCCTGAGGCACCCCAGATGACACAAAAATAGATCTTGAGAATGATCGACCAAATGATACCATCTGTTCTCTGTTCATTAAATAAGAACTAATCCAATTCAGCATGTTACAATTAAAACCCATTGCCCCTAGTTTATATAATAACAAATTGTGGTTAACTTTATCAAAAGCCTTACTAAAATCGGTAAAAATCACATCAGTTTGATCTCCATTAATAAAGCCGTCAATAATAGAAGAGGAAAACTGAAGCAAATTAGTCACGGTGGAACGACCCTTCCGAAAGCCATGTTGACATGAATCTAAAATAGAGGAAACCTGATGAGAAATTACCTCTGTGACTAACTTCTCAAAAAGTTTAGGAATGACACTCAATTTTGCAATTCCCCTATAATTTGCAACATTTACTAAACTACCAGATTTGTGGAGAGGGATTATATAAGAGCTCTTCCACTGTGCAGGAAAATGACCGAACTTCAACGAAGCGTTAAATAAGAGAGTCAACGGTAAGCTGAGAGAATTCGAGCAGTATTTCAACATAGAGTCCGGGATACCATCAGGACCAGCGTTATTCGAGGCTTTCAAGCTGATTAAGTTATCTAGCAACCACGAAGAATTTACGACAGGTGCATCAAACGGAATGGTAGAGCGGACAGTGTACGGGTATGATTTGGAAACATCATAGGCTCGGGTGGAATAAATAGATGCGAAAAAATCGGCGAAACAATTAGCAATAGACTCTTCATCTGAATATTCAATACCGTTCATTTTGATCCTACAAGGTGTGGAAGACGAATTACGCTTCAAGTTAACAAATCTAAAGAATGATTTGGGGTTCCGTTTAAAATTAGCCTTCAACCTATCCAAATATAATCTGTAACTCTCACGAGATTTAGAGTTGTATCTACTCCTAACAACAATATACCTAGCATAGTCTGCTAGCAGTCCAGATTTTTTATACTTTTTCGAACATCTATTCCTTACATTCTTGAGACTATTTAGAGCCCTTGAGGACCATGGGGGACCAGTATTACCAATTACTGGCCTCTTGGGTACAGACTTAGAAATATAGCCATTAATAATATTATAGAAATCATCCAGGGCGATTTCAAATTCAAAAGAATTATCACACTGACAAATACTATGCCAGTCGGTATCAAAGATAAGATTATTCAAAAGTATAAAGTTCGCACGCGAAAAGCATAGGCCAACATAGGACGAAGAGCAATTGCAACCAACCAGCATGGTATCATATGTATAATTAATTCCCAGCGTTGGATGGTAACTATCCTCAGGAGAAATTAACGGATCAATTCGAGAAATATCAAAGTTGTTAGAATCATCCACTAAAACTAGATCAAGGACTCGATTCATAGAATTGGGAATGTCGTTCAATTGAATCAACCCAAGTTCGGAAATATGCGTAACAAAATCAGATGACCAATCACATGGTGTCAATGGAGTCAGAGAATTAGTATCGGGTAAAGACACCCATGTCACAGACGGCAAGTTAAAGTCACCCAATACTAAAATACGGTCCTTTCTACTGGCTAACGCAATAACTTTTGCAATAGCATCAATATGCACTTGATATACCTCAAAGCATGAAGATGGCGGAATATAAGAACACGTGACAAACAATTTCAAATCGCCTAAATTAATGGACACCACAATAAACTCAAGATCGCCAATGTCATCAACTGTAACCAACTCAGAAGATAAAGAATTCTCAATTGAGATTAAAACACCACCACCAATTTTACCAACACGATATTTTCTATAAACTACGTACTTATTGCAGAACAACTCAGAATTAAAAACATTAGGTTTACCCATGTCTCAGAAAATGCAATGACATCAAACTCAAAACCAAAGCTATCAACAAATAATCTGGACAATTTAGTATTCAAACCGCGAACATTCTGATACGCCATATTCAAACTCCCAATTAGTTTTTTGGAGCTGCCTTATCTCCAGACGGTAATCTAGCAAAATTATCACTCCTACCATTATCCCGATACTCAAATTCCCTTACGAATGTTCTGTGAGGCCAAAATTCCGAATCCACCAGTCTGACAAATAGATCATCCGGTGCAATAATTTTGAAAGACGACCTACGTTCCGAAAATTGTGACTTCAGCTTGAAGCACTGTATGGAATCGTTAGAATTATTCCCGACTAATTTAGACGATATGTAAAGTCGTACATCCTCTTCGGTCGTGTCGGGGGAAAGTCTAGACACAAAAACTGTCTTCCTTGCCGGTACGACAGTCAACGTTCTTGGTCCCGGTCCGGGCACCGGGGCGGGATTACCACCCGGAGGAGACGACTTATCGCTGTCCGTGGAAGCTATAGTAACTACAGAAACGACTTCCGCAAAGGTAGGAGGGGCAGAAGATTTCATTGGACTTGAAACTGTAACTGGAGAATTAACGTCCATTAAATTCGGCGAGGAAGGAATTACCAACAATGGAGGGGCCTTCTTAGCCGTCTTCTTTTTCATTTTCGGCGAGGAAGCTTTCGGTGAACCCGCTCTCTTTTCCAATCCCGGATATTTATTAAACATCCCAATAAACTTGGAAAATCGACCAGATAAAGCCGAAAGCTCCTTTTCCATCTCAGAAAACTCGGACTTCATGCTCCTGAAAAAATTGTAGAACTCCACATCCAATTTTCTACAATCCACGCAACACCAACGAAGACCCTTGTCATCACTAAGATTGTCCGCCACTCTTGCATAAAGCCCAACACATTTGACATGTACTAAGCCATCACACAACCAACACGAAATAAGAGTATCGGTATCCGATCTAACCTTACAGTCTTTGCTCATGCAAGTCATCATCATAATTAAATCAGAGTAAAAAAAAAAAAAATAAAAAATAAATAAATAAATAAATAAGAAGCAAATACTAAAAACAGAATTCCAAAATCGACAAAATTCCCAAAAAAGTATGAACTTATTATCCCTTTGATATTAATTCCCAAAACCAGATGGCAACTCTGACACACAAATAACGAAACAAAGAGAATGAAAGAAAAACAAAAATCAAACAACTACAACGTTAGATGTTCTCAACAATGGCAAACAAATATTATTGTTGTTGTTTGTGTTTTACACGATCAACAGAATTTCCAATTGCACACAATAATACAAAAACAGTATAAACAAGCACTGCACTGAACACACAATTATATCAAGCAATGTATTTTAACTTATCTTTGCACTATTAACACAACAAGCACTATTTAAACTTTTAAAATACGAAAATAAAGTAAATTCACGGAGCACAACTAAAAAAACGAACTAAACGAGAGTAGAGTTGCCAAACTAAATGAACTTATGTGGAGTTGCACTTCAGACATATTAGGAGTTGGTTTTATAAAGGAATGGGTATCTGCATATTAAAAAGACTTATGACGTCCATTTTGTTTTAATAACAGTCAATTTCGAGGTTCGTAGCCTCGCGCCAAATTGTTCGAAGATCAGATGGCATATACCGACTGCGGTATAATAAATTAGCATATTTTTTAAACACAAAATTAAGAAATGCATACTTACTTTGCGCCCCACATCCACATAGTTAAACGAGTTTTGAATGAAGTGCATAAAGTATTTGGGGTCCAACATTTCAAAATGTTTCCGGGTTGACTTTAAAATACAAACAAAATGCATTTTGTAATTGGCTTCAAAAGTTTGACGGCTGCGCAAAACTGTAAACTCCACAAGCACAGCAAAACTTGTTTGAATTGTTCTTGCAGATAAATGCACGTTTTGCACTATGTATTTTGTTGATGTTGCTATGAATTCTGCGTTTCAAGAGAAGCAAACCGTTTAGCAAACAATCTACTTATTGTGAACTGTCAATAAAATAACCTGTCAGCACAAAAGCAGTGTTGTCAGCAATCTTTAATGAATAGAGTTATTTACCCTTTTCCATTCTTAAAAATATTTTCTCTCGCGTTATTTGTATTCCTTCCTTTCTTCCTTATGCGATCTCGAAGAACCCCGTGGGGTCAGGGACCTTACAAGACAAAGATAACATATTTCGCCAACCAGTTCTATATTTTGCCTTTGCCAGTTGGCAATACCAAGTTGTCGCAGGGATTCGTCAACCTGATCCCTCCAGCCGAGACTTGGTCGTCCTATTTTTCGTCTTCCTTCGAGTTGGTTTCGAAAACCCTCCCAATGGGACATGGAACTGTCGGTGGAGGTGGAATGTTTCTGATAGCCATTCACTTAGGAGTGGCCAAAAATGCTTCCTTTATTGGGCACTCCAAGCAGCTCACTACTTCCACGAAGTATGTTATGGGCAATGGCTTTATCGGAAACCTCCGTTTGCTAGCTACAATGAGAAGGCGAAAATAAATGAGCAGATCACTGATGTGTCTCAGTCTTAGTAGGTGAATGATGTCACTGAAGCTCATCAAACTATCGGGCATATTCTTTTGTCCTTTAGAAGGCAGATGAGCCAAACATATGGGCCAACGGCGGATAAAAACCAAAAGAAAAAATCCAGGTTCGACATATTGCATTCTGGTCAGAGTCTGATCCATAATGGACGGCTGCAATCAAATATCCTGGTAGTAGGTAAAATGCAAAAACCGGTGGACTGGGTTTGCCTCCCGCCACCGTTCATAATGGCAGTGAAAATACGAAAGAGTTATATGTATTAATATAAGCTTTTTTAGTGATTTTTTACCAAATCCAAAGTTTCTAATATTTACAGCGTTCGTTTATCAAATTAGGCGTATTTACTTCCTTTGGGGTTTTGATTTGATAAAAAGCGAAAAGTGGGTTATTTCACTACATCTGCTGAAGCTTAGTAATTTTTGAACTAATCTGGGTCTTGTTTGGGCGCAAAATGTTCGTAGTGAAATGAACTAATGTCCATGTATTAAATGATTAAAATTACTACTTGTTTGGTTTAAAAAAAATAACTTGAAGAAAGCAAAATTGCAAACATCATAAAATTTGAAATTTTGTCCACTGTAACTCTGTAATTTCTTGACTAACCTTCACGACCGACCCACGGTTGTATTACTAATTTTATTATCTTTCATTAAGAAAAAAGAAATACATAAACCAACAAATATTTTTTAAGGTATTTCCATTTAAATGGCAACGGTTATTTTGCAATATCTCGAAAACTGTTCCAGTTTTCACCATTGTGACTTCATATTCGGATTCAGCAGACAATTCTACATAAAGATTAGGTTCAGATACATTTGCCAGTAGTGAGATATGAAAACATATGGTTTTTAGTAGCAGTAGCAGTTGAAAGAGAAGTAACTGTATGTGCACGATATGGATATAACAACCGCGTATTTAAACGATAGATAGATGTCATTCAAATTTAGTCCTCACATTGAAGAACTCGATTTATGGACTGAAACAATCGAGAAGGGAATGTAAGGCTGATCAAATGAAGATATCAAATTTCAGATTTCATTAAAGTTAAGATCAGTTCATCAACGTCCACTTCACTTCTTCCTTGGTATGGAATTAGAAAGAGATGAAGACACGGGTTCCCTAAAATTATGCCAGGAGAAGTAAATTGATGATTTGTTAAAATAGTGTAAAGCCCTTGTCTACGCCACTGAATGAACGGTTTCATTTAAAATGTCCCAACGACGGCTGTACAACAGTAAATAAAACTGATTTCGCCATTAAAACACATTTTACGATATTTAGCATGTCATTGATATTTTAGCATGTCATGTCAATGTTTTTTAGATTTGTTTCCAATGTAGATGGATTCCTAAGCGATTTGGGCTACTCTTCGTACAAACTGGTACTGTGTCGACCAAAACAATTAGTATATTTTTGTTATTCCCGCTAAACTAAAATTTCGGCCACTTCGGTAGAGAAGTTTAGCGATTTTAACTAAGGCCGCTTAAAATCGCTTAGCTTAGCGTGGGCAAAGAACACAAGTAGATAGGGAATGAGAGTTCACAAGTTGTGCAGGAAAAACAATTAAATTGTGACGAAAAGCAAAAATTTTTCATGATTTTGTATGAAAAAGGTAATTAAACTCAAATGGAAATCAATTAAGTTTAAAAACTGTAAAAATATCTACATGGAAAACACTTCAAATCAAAATAAAACCCATTAGGTTTAAAAAACGTGAAAATAATGAGTGAAAAAAACAATTAAATCCAGAAAAAAGTCAATTAAGATGGAAAACTAAGAAACTAATGGGAGAAAAAAAAGCTATTAAACTCATACCAAAAATAATTTGGATTGACAACTCAGAATATGTGTGGGGGATGAGGAGTAAATAAATATATTGGGTGAAGGTCATTTGTGTTGTTTTAATATGGACTGCAGTGTGTACGATCTAGCATAAGAATATGACATAATAAAGTGTGCATCGCAGACAGTCTTTTCTTTATACTGCATGTTACATATGGAACGCAGACTGTTATGGTATGATGTTGTAGTTTAATTATCAATATGTTTATCTTATGGAGGATGTCATGGGCTATTGTACTGTATGTTACATATGGAACGCAGACAGACTGTTATGGTATGTTGTTGGAGTTTAGTTATCGATATGTTTCTCTTATGGTGGATGTCATGGGCTATTGTACTGCATGTAATATTTACTGCATGTAAATTTTTCCCTACTCCCACTATTTTCTTAGTTTTCCATCGTAATTGCTATTTTTTTCGATTTTAATTACCCTTTTCATACAAAATCATATTAAATGATATTTAAATGAAACTAAGGGAATTTATTTTCGGCTGTAACTTATGAAGTGGACATTGCGAACAGACAGGCAGAGAGAGATGGGCTTATTATGGTGGATGATACATATAACACATGCATCGTAGCCAGATAGACTTTTCTTCTGCAATATGTTGTTGTTATAGTTTTGTTAAGTCAATTTGAATTTTATAATATACAAAATTTGCTATAAATTATCAATTTATTGGATGAATCTTTCTAGTAATTATGACAGATAGATACAGATTTGGAAATGTATAACTTTATCAAACGAGGTATTCGAGGTGGTCTTGCTCAATGTAGTAAGAGATATAGTAATAAGTATTTAAATAGTTATGACCGTACAAAACCTTCTGAATATATTTTATATTTAGACGCAAACAATTTATATGGATGTGCAATGTCAGAATCGCTTCCATATGGGGAATTCTATTTGACTAACAATTTCGTCCATCCACGCGACATTCCAGATATTTCAGAAATTGGCTACATTTATGAAGTTGATTAGCCTTATCCCCACAATTGTCATGATAGTCATAATGATTTTCCATTTTGTACAGAAAAACAAAATAATTGGTGGAAGTAAGCATGAAAAACTGGTGGCTGATCTTTCAAATAAAACTAATTATATTATTAATTATAAAACATTAGATCAATGTTTAAAAATTGGGTTGGTTTTAAAAAAAGTTCATCGTATTCTTCAATTCAAGCAGAGACCATGGTTGAAATCATACATTGATTTAAATACAGAATATAGAACAAAAGCTAGGAATACGTTGAAAAGATATATCAAATGGAGAGAAGAAGACGTGAGGTATGGTCTTATTGTTTTATAGTTTGTATGACTACTATTTTGACAATTAATATCGAATTTTATAGACTTTATTTATGTATTTATGTAGCTCACACCTTCAGGTCAGTATAACAAATCAAAAACTTCGCTGGGAACCAATGTGCGACACTGTTTAAAGGCGTCCACAAAAGAAGCCGTAGCGTTACACTATACAATGCCAAAATGTGGATATCCGACAATTTTGAAACGCAAGTTCCTCATCATACTGGTCTATTTGGTTGATTTGAATGATTCCAAAATCTATTTACGTTTCACATAAGTACGAACCACTGAAAATATGGATGAAATACTGCGGACTTCACACACATTTTTAAAGTTACGCACCTCCAGCCATCCACGCTATTTGCCATTTTTCCTGTAAATAATTGATCTAGTGCGATGCGTTTTTCCACAAGTATCTCCCTGTCACAATTTTTCCTTCCATTTAAAAAAACAACATATTAAGTTCAATTAAATATTTCTTGAGACCAATTTTATACTTACACGTTGTATAGGTCTTCTTTTTCTTTTATTTCCTGACACTTTTGATGTCCAAATATTCTACAATAATATTACATGGTAAAGTCGTTTGAACAGCTGATTTCAATTTTTTCTGCCATAAGTCGCTTTATTTGACAAACTTATGTATTTTGTTTTTGTACTCTTTTGCATTCTTGTGTTGTTGGTATGTATTTGTGTAGAGTTTAACAACTGTAGCGAATGAGGCAAAACTACAACAACACCTTCTGTTATTACCATGTAGATATTATTGTACCATGCTTCCGAGAAAATGCTGCATAAAAAACAATCGTCAAAATTTAGACTACTTGTCAAAATTTTGTGTAGCTAGGCTAGTGAAATGTTGACAATAAATACTCACCACGCAAATGTCAAAATTTTAGTCAATCGAAATTATTTGGTTCGATAAACACTCAGCATTGGAAAGAAATTTAAGTGGGAATGCAGAAGATGTATTTTTAAAGACATACTAACTCCTTTTTTGAGTAAGACATGAAAATGAATTTATTTATTTATTTATTTATTTGTCTATCCTACACAACAAGACATAAAAGTCTTATAATTACAGCATAGGAGTTTGCGATGGAAATGCATTTTTTAATTTTGCAGAAACTTATAGAACTTATTATTAAAATTCTGGTACACGTATACTCCAAAGGATTATAAAAACATATAAAATGAAATTAAAAATAAAATAAAATAAAAGATTATAATATAAAAATTAATATAAATTAAAATAAAAATATTACAATAAAAATATTACAAAACGACCCTTTTAATGTAGTTTAAAGAAAATTAGTTATTGTCTGAAAAATATTTCATTAATTTTACCCTAAATTGCACTGCGTTGCTGGTGGTTTGAAAGGAATGAGGAAGAGAGTTCCAGAGAGGTAAGACGTTGATAAAGAATTGTCTTTCTGACATCAGTGAGTTATATCTTATAGGTATAAGTTTGTTGCCTCTATTGGACCTGGCAAAATTTAGACGGTGAAAAAGATAAGGAGGTTGTTTCAAATATATTATTTTATGAAGAAGTACCAAAGCCTTAAATCTGAGCAGATTATCAAAAGAAATTCCATATAATTGTAAAGAGAAGTGGGAAATATGGTCATGTCTTCCTATGCCATATACATACCGACAAATGTTGTTAAAGACAGTATTAAGCTTTCGTCTACTAATTGAGTCACAATTTGAAAAGATCTCACAACCATATAGAAGAGATGGCATTATGTAAGTTTTAGCAAGTAGCTTTCTAATATTTAAAGGAGTATACGATTGTGACATCCACAGCATACGTAGTTTATTGTACGTGGAACCAATAATGCTGTTAATGTGATTGTTCCAAGTTAGAGAATCATTGAACAGAACACCTAGATTCTTTACTGATGACACAACTTGTATCAACTGTCCATTGATCGCTATATGAAAATCAAGAGTTTGTTTCACCGATTTTTTGTGAACAAATAAACATTTTGATTTTTGGGGATTTAGAGTAAGACCATTTGCACACGCCCACAGGTATATGGAATCAAGGTCACGGTTAACTTTACGGACAGCCTCGTCTAGACTATCTGTGGTTGAACTTAATTCCAACTGAACATCGTCTGCATACAAATGGGACTTGCAGTTCGATATATACATAGGTAAATCATTAATGTACATTGTAAACAATAAAGGTCCTAGAATCGATCCTTGGGGAACTCCTGTTAATGAACAAAGTGGCTTAGATACATTATTCTTCATATAAACTGATTGGCTACGATTGAAAAGATACGACTGAATCAACTTTACTGAGGTTTTTGAAAAATTAAAGAAATTGTATAGCTTGAAACATAAAGTGTCATGCACGACAGTATCAAATGCTTTAGAATGATCGAGAAGAACTAAAATACTAACTTTCTTTTCATCTATATTTCGTCGCATGTCTTCCACCACATGTATTAATGTCGTAACGCAACTATGTTTGGATCTAAAACCAGATTGATTTTCCACCAGTAATGAAGAGATGTTTAAATATGTTTTTATTTGGTTGTGTAAGAGTTTTTCAAACACTCGAGCTGATTGTAACTCGAAACCGGATCATTTTGTTTATAAAATCCAGAAACAGGCTTGACTATGGGTACATTTATAAATGTTTTATTTAACTCATCGGCATCAGCAACAACATCTGGAGTAGAAACTTTTCGTCCAACTCCAATTTCTCTTATAGTTTTCCACGTCTGCTTTGAACTAATAGATTTACTAAAGCGGCTTGCGTAATATTTTGCTCGCTTGATGGCTACTCTTAGGACGTGATTTTGATGAATGTATTCTTGTTTTAATTGGCACAGCAATATCATACAGCTTTATTATATTACCTTCGATAAAATCAACTTGCTCATCAACTGAAATCAAATCATACTCCAATCTATTCGAAAAAAATTCTCACCCAAGGCATTATAATCAACATTACTCATATCTCTGTACGAAAAGGTTTGTTTGGACTCACGACTGTTAAAGTCGTATGATAAGAAAATCAAGTCATGTTTTGAAAAACATGGTGCAGAGATTTGGTCGCATTTTTGATAAATCATTTACAAGGAATAAATCAAGTAAAGTATTGCATGTTGTGGTATAATGGGTTGGAGTAACGGAGTTTTCTACGAAGAAACCAAATGAAATCATATTTTCTTTAAAGTGAGACTCACATAATATGTTTTCGTTGAAATCTCCAGCTAAAAGTACATTGGCGTAAGTCCTTGTTATGTTCTCCAACTTTGATGTAAATACATCGAAGCAAATTGAACGGTGAGGCCTATAAACAGATCCCACAAGCATCCTCTGATCATTTGACAAGATCTCTATAAAAATAAACTCAACTGGATCATCATCATCGCTTTTTGATACAAACTTTGCAGAAATGCCCTGCCTTATATATATAGCTACGCCTCCTCCGTGCTTTTTACGATCTGCCCTAAAAACATTATACCCATTTAATGAAATCATATTATCAGATATTGCTTCATTAAACCAAGTTTCTGAAACGCAAATAACTTCAACAGAAGAATCTTCGAAAGTTAGTCTGAACTCATCCATTTTATTTCTCAGACTTTGGGCATTTATGTGGCAGACGTTTAAGCCATTTCTTTGTTTAGCTAGTATTCTTACCATATCTATCATTACATCTCTGGAATTCAATCTTTCAGGCACATCTAAATGCATTACTTATATTCGGAAAAACTATGCAAACACTCGGAAAAACTAAGCAACGCATTTGCAAACGCTCAAAAAATTATCGTAAAGGCCAAAGCAATAGGAATTATAAAAAGGTCGTTTTGTAATATAATAATTCTTTCTCGACAAATGAACATAAAAGTAAATAAAAGACATAATGGACACATGCATAAAAAACAAAAATAAGTCGCAAAAATTGCAATAATAATAGTAATTAGAATTCCAAACATCACGCATTCTGCTCATCATAGCCATCACGAAAAACATGTTCAGTTGATCAGCGTTATTTACTGGTGAAGGTTTATCATCTTCGCGTTTCTTTACGTAGACAATTCCACGCAGAGTAAAAACGGTAAAAATTAGTTTTTGTTTTTTCAACTTCAGTGCCTCGTTAAAAATTTTATAGTTAGTCGAAGAAAGATTTTCATTAACATAAATCGGCCCATCGCAATCATAATCTAACAATCTCAATCTCAATAAGTTATATAAAAAATAAATTAATATAAAAAATAAATAAAAACAATATGGTGTTAAAAACTTTAACAATTTTCTGATAGTTTTTTAACAAATCTTGAATGATGTCTTCTTCGTAATTTCACAGGAAGCTTGAGACAACCAGACAAAATGACTTCCATGCCTATGATTCATCTTCAGACAAAATCGAATCAAATTCGTAATCTTTAAGTAGCTTTGTAATTTTGGGAAAAACGGTTTTCAGGTATTCAAATGCGACAATGATCCCTATTTTTAGCAAAAAAACTTGTTTCCCATTACATCCCATGAAGGTATTGGGGATAGCTTCTCACAACCAGTGAGCTGTGCTCTTTCTAGTTTTATACTCACTGATTGGGACCTACAGTTTTACACCGTCTCCGAACGGTATTTTGAGAAGCTTTTTCATGGCTAAATACTCGATAGTGTCGCCGTCA
This sequence comes from Phaonia tiefii, assembly GCA_963931995.1. Classification (NCBI taxonomy): domain Eukaryota; kingdom Metazoa; phylum Arthropoda; class Insecta; order Diptera; family Muscidae; genus Phaonia; species Phaonia tiefii. The sequence goes on along the minus strand of OZ008371.1, from coordinate 85,350,652 downwards.
CTATGCGAGCTGACCGCCGCCGAAAGAAATTTTAGGGTGGTCAACGCAGCGATCGAACCCTGGATCTCATGTACAGGATTCTTGATGCTAACAACTCTGCTTCACTTTTCGCTATCTCCAAATCTTCGATCCAGTCATTGAGTTCAGCTTATGCGAGAGGCATCATTCTTGTTTTAGTCAAAATCACTTGAATCAAATGAATCGGACTCATTCTTCCGCTTTGTACTTATGTGGAGTTGCACTTCAGACATATGAGGAGTTCGTTTTATAAATGAATGGGCATCTGCATATTAAAAAGACTCGTCCATTTTGTTTTAATAACAGTCAATTTCGAGGTTCGTAGCCTCGCGCCAAATTGTTCGAAGATCAGATGGCATATACCGACTGCGGTATAATAAATTAGCATATTTTTTAAACACAAAATTAAGAAATGCATACTTACTTTGCGCCCCACATCCACATAGTTAAATGAGTTTTGAATGAAGTGCATAAAGTATTTGGGGTCCAACATTTCATAATGTTTTCCGGGTTGACTTTAAAATACAGACAAAATGCATTTTGTAATTGGCTTCAAAAGTTTGACGGCTGCGCAAAACTGTAAACTCCACAAGCACAGCAAAACTTGTTTGAATTGTTCTTGCAGATAAATGCACGTTTTGCACTATGTATTTTGTTGATGTTGCTATGAATTCAGCGTTTCATAAAATAATAAATAAATGGTTTCCCATTACATCCCATGAAGGGACTGGGGAGAACTTCTCACAATCACTGAGCTGTGCGCTTTCCAGTTTTCACTCTCTGATTGGGACCTACAGTTTTACACCGATTCCGAACGGTAATTTGAGAAGCTTATTCATGGCTAGATACTCGATAGTGTCGCCGTCACTATGCGAGGTGGCCGCCGCCGAAAGAAAATTTGAAGGTGGTCAGAGCAGGGTTCGAACCCAGGATCCCATGTACAAGAGCCGCGCACACTAACCATTGCACCACCGACGGCCTGCGTTTCAAGAGAACCAAACCGTTTAGCAAACAATCTACTTATTGTGAACTGTCAATAAAATAACCTGTCAGCACAAAAGCAGTGTTGTCAGCAATCTTTAATGAATAGAGCTATTTACCCTTTTCGATTCTTAAAAATATTTTCTCTCGCGTTATTTGTATTCCTTCCTTCCTTCCTTATCCGATCTCGAAGAACCCCGTGGGCTCAGGGACCTTACAAGACAAAGATAACATATTTCGCCAACCAGTTCTATCTTTTGCCTATATATCGCCAACCAGTTCTATATTTTGCCTTTGCCAGTTGGCAATACCAAGTTGTCGTAGGGATTCGTCAACCTGATCCCTCCAGCCGAGACTTGGTCATCCTATTTTTCGTCTTCCTTCGAGTTGGTTTCGAAAACCCTCCCAATGGGACATGGAACTGTCGGTGGAGGTGGAAAGTTTCTGATAGCCATTCACTTAGGAGTGGCCAGAAATGCTTCCTTTATTGGGCACTCCAAGCAGCTCACTACTTCCACGAAGTATGTTATGGGCAATGGCTTTATCGGAAACCTCCGTTTGCTAGCTACAATGAGAAGGCGAAAATAAATGAGCAGATCACTGATGTGTCTCAGCTTAGTAGGTGAATGATGTCACTGAAGCTTATCAAGCTATCGGGCATATTCTTTTGTCCTTTAGAAGGCAGATGAGCCAAACATATGGGCCAACGGCGGATAAAAACCAATAGAAAAACTCCAGGTTCGACATATTGCATCCTGGTCAGCGTCTGATCCATAATGGACGGCTGCAATCAAATATCCTGGTAGTAGGTAAAATGCAAAAACCGGTGGACTGGGTTTGCCTCCCGCCACCGTTCATAATGGCAGTGAAAATACGAAAGAGTTATATGTATTAATATAAGCTTTTTTAGTGATTTTTTACCAAATCCAAAGTTTCTAATATTTACAGCGTTCGTTTTTCAAATTAGGCGTATTTACTTCCTTTGGGGTTTTGATTTGATAAAAAGCGAAAAGTGGGTTATTTCACTACATCTGCTGAAGCTTAGTCATTTTTGAACTAATCTGGGTCTTGTTTGGGGCAAAATGTTCGTAATGAAATAAACTAATGTCCATGTATTAAATGATTAAAATTACTACTTGTTTGGTTTAAAAAAAATAACTTGAAAAAAGCTAAATTGCAAACATCATAAAATTTGAAATTTTGTCCACTGTAACTCTGTAATTTCTTGACTAACCTTCACGACCGACCCACGGTTGTATTAGTAATTTTATTATCTTTCATTAAGAAAAAAGAAATACATAAACCGACAAATATTTTTTAAGGTATTTGCATTTAAATGGCAACGGTTATTTTGTAATATCTCGAAAACTGTTCCACTTTTCACCATTGTGACTTCATATTCGGATTCAGCAGACAATTCTACATAAAGATTAGGTTCAGATGCATTTGCCAGTAGTGAGATATGAAAACATATGATTTTTAGTAGCAGTGGCAGTTGAAAGAGAAGTAACTGTATGTGCACGATATGGATATAACAACCGCGTATTTAAACGATAGATAGATGTCATTCAAATTTAGTCCTCACATTGAAGAACTCGAGTTATGGACTGAACCAATCGAGCAGGGAATGTAAGGCTGATCAAATGAAGATATCAAATTTCAGATTTCATTAAAGTTAAGATCAGTTCATCAACGTCCACTTCTTCCTTGGTATGGAAATAGAAAGAGATGAAGACACGGGTTCCCTAAAATTATGCCAGGAGAAGTAAATTGACGATTTGTTAAAAAAGTGTAAAGCCCTTGTCTACGCCACTGAATGAACGGTTTCATTTAAAATGTCCCAACGACGGCTGTACAACAGTAAATAAAACTGATTACGCCATTAAAACACATTTTACGATATTTAGCATGTCATTGATATTTAGCATGTCATGTCAATGTTTTTTAGATTTGTTTCCATTCTAGATGGATTCCTAAGCGATTTGGGCTACTCTTCGTACAAACTGGTACTGTGTCGACCAAAACAATTAGTATATTTTTGTTATTCCCGCTAAACTAAAATTTCGTCCACTTCGGTAGAGAAGTTTAGCGATTTTAACTAAAGCCGCTTACAATCGCTTAGCTTAGCGTGGGCAAAGAACACAAGTAGATAAGGAATGAGAGTTCAAAAGTTGTGCAGGAAAAACAATTAAATTGTGAGGAAAAGTAAAAAATTTTCATGATTTTGTATGAAAAAGGTAATTAAACTCAAATGGAAATCAATTAAGTTTAAAAACTGTAAAAATATCTACATGGAAAACACTTCAAATCAAAATAAAACCCATTAGGTTTAAAAACTGTGAAAATAATGAGTGAAAAAAACAATTAAATCCAGAAAAAAGTCAATTAAGATGGAAAACTAAAAAACTAATGGGAGAAAAAAAAGCTATTAAACTCATACCAAAAATAATTTGGATTGACAACTAAGAATATGTGTGGGGGATGAGGAGTAAATAAATATATTGGGTGAAGGTCATTTGTGTTGTTTTAATATGGACTGCAGTGTGTACGATCTAGCATAAGAATATGACACAATAAAGTGTGCATCGCAGACAGTCTTTTCTTTATACTGCATGTTACATATGGAACGCAGACTGTTATGGTATGATGTTGTAGTTTAATTATCAATATGTTTATCTTATGGAGGATGTCATGGGCTATTGTACTGTATGTTACATATGGAACGCAGACAGACTGTTATGGTATGTTGTTGGAGTTTAGTTATCGATATGTTTCTCTTATGGTGGATGTCATGGGCTATTGTAGTGCATGTTGCATATGGAACGCAGACAGACTGTTATGGTATGTTGTTGTAGTTTAGTTATCGATATGTTTCATTTATGGTGGATGTCATGGGCTATTGTACTGAATGTTACATATGGAACGCAGACAGACTGTTATGGTATGTTATTGTAGTTTAGTTATCAATATGTTTCTCCTATGGTGGATGTCATGGGCTATTGTACTGCATGTTACATAGGGAACGCAGACAGACTGTTATGGTATGTTGTTGGAGTTTAGTTATCAATATGTTTGTCCTATGGTGGATGTCATGGGCTATTGTACTGCATGTAAATTTTTCCCTACTCCCACTATTTTCTTAGTTTTCCATCGTAATTGCTATTTGTTTCGATTTTAGTTACCCTTTTCATACAAAATCATATTAAATGATATTTAAATGAAACTAAGGGAATTTATTTTCGGCTGTAACTTATGAAGTGGACATTGCGAACAGACAGGCAGAGAGAGATGGGCTTATTATGGTGGATGATACATATAACACATGCATCGTAGCCAGATAGACTTTTCTTCTGCAATATGTTGTTGTTATAGTTTTGTTAAGTCAATTTGAATTATATAATATACAAAATTTGCTATAAATTATCAATTTATTGGATGAATCTTTCTAGTAATTATGACAGATAGATACAGATTTGGAAATGTATAACTTTATCAAACGAGGTATTCGAGGTGGTCTTGCTCAATGTAGTAAGAGATATAGTAATAAGTATTTAAATAGTTATGACCGTACAAAACCTTCTGAATATATTTTATATTTAGACGCAAACAATTTATATGGATGTGCAATGTCAGAATCGCTTCCATATGGGGAATTCTATTTGACTAACAATTTCGTCCATCCACGCGACATTCCAGATATTCCAGAAATTGGCTACATTTATGAAGTTGATTAGTCTTATCCCCACAATTGTCATGATAGTCATAATGATTTTCCATTTTGTACAGAAAAACAAAATAATTGGTGGAAGTAAGCATGAAAAACTGGTGGCTGATCTTTCAAATAAAACTAATTATATTATTAATTATAAAACATTAGATCAATGTTTAAAAAATGGATTGGTTTTAAAAAAAGTTCATCGTATTCTTTAATTCAAGCAGAGACCATGGTTGAAATCATACATTGATTTAAATACAGAATATAGAACAAAAGCTAGGAATACGTTTGAAAAAGATTTCTATAAATTTCTTAATAATGCAGTATATGGGAAGACAATGGACAATTAGTTACCGAATGGAATCATACTAATTGGAACCATTTGGGCGTAGCTGAACTAATTTCGAAACCAAATTTCCATAGCATCTCACAATTTACTAATTCGTTATGGGCTATTCAAATGAATAAAACTCTGATGTATTACAATAAGCCGATCTATTTAGGATTTTGTATTCTGGAACAATCAAAATGGAAAATGTATGACTTTCACTACGCATACATGAAACCAAAATTTGGTAATAACATAAATCTTAATTCTATGGACACAGACTCATTCATATACTCCATAAAGACGGATGATTTTTATAATGACATTAGAGATGATATCAGCCTACTCCGAAAATAACCCTTTCAATTTTCCTCCTTTGAATAAAAAAGTGTTGGGAATGATGAAAGATGAAAGTGAAGGCAAATTCATCACAGAATATATAGGTTTAGCGCCTAAAGTATACTATACAGTTGAAGAGAAAGATGTTAAAAAGGCTAAGGGTGTTAAGAAGTGCGTTGTAAACACCTATGAAATAGATATTTATAAACATGTTTTATTTACAAAAGAAGTAGTCGGAGCATGTATGTATACATTTACATCTAAATTACATACAATATTAACTAATGAAGTAAATAAAGTAGCTTTAAGTTTTAATGACACCAAGCGTAATGTAATGACTGATAATGTAAATACATATGCTTGGCATCATTACCAATTGGATACTGGGAATGGTGACTTTGAATTAAATATGTTAATAAATGAGTTAGAATTAGAAAACAGCAGCACTCATAAATAATATATAAATTATGTAAAAAACTATATAATAGAAATTAAGTCTATTGTCTTTAAGATAAATAAATAAAAAACATTGTTTTAAATTTAAACATAAAAAGAACATGTTTTATTACACCTTTCATTTTATATACATTGGAAAATTGTAAGTATTATATATAATTAGATTATTACATCTCATATAACTCTCCGAACGATGCCTGTTAAAGGTGTATATTCAATCAAACGGTCGTGAAAAATTAAACAGTACGCATTTGTATTTGCGGGTATTGGACTACTTGTCTCAAACTCAATTTTTACATCAATAGGTCCACTTTTAATCATCTCATTTTGATAGCTAATATCTATTACAGCTATTGGAGTTTTTTTTAAAATGTTCAGAGGAAAGAAGTGGTTGACATTCCTTTAAATAGTAATTTTGTTGAAATCTTGCATACATATCATATAAAATGGCATATCTATTCTCTCCGAACTTTAAATTTAACTCATTATATGGATAGGAATCTGAATTTAAATGAACCTTTATATTTTTTAAATCAGAATGTATATATTTAGCATTATTCTCCAGAACAAATATAATAAATCGCGGTCTTTCTCTGTTAATTGAAAGTTTAACATTCCATTTATGACTTCTTCCACCTGGAAATGTGGGGTTAAAATAACAGTCCCAACTGCGGAATGCTATGGGTAGAGAAGTTCCATCCTTAATAATCTTCATAATTTGAATTTTCTGCTATCGGATAGATGAACGTGTGGGATTCTCCATGTTATATTTGTAATTGACAATTGAATATACATTCACATCACTTGAGCTCCGCAAAAGAATAAGTTCGTGTTTGCTATTTAATATTATTTTGTTAAAGTCCCATTACTAGTTTAAGGGGTATATGAAAATTAAATGAATGCATTGGTAGGTCTTCAGAAATACTCCAGCCAGCATTTCGCATCATATTGCTTTCAAATTCATTTAATGAAACATAGTTTTTCATTGTACTAGACATCCCAAAGTATCGGGTTCGATCAATTTCAACACCATTAATCTCATAACGTATTTCATCAAATAAGTGTGCAATACAATTATTTCTCAGACGAGTATTTGGGGATCCCTCACCTTTGATATTTTTTATATTTCCCTCTATGTATAAATAACTTTCAGATGGAAGAACATATAATTCTTGATTTTGTAGGGTAATTCGAATTTCATCATTATTTTTAAATGATTGTATATATGGAACATAGTAATGATAATCTTTTTTTGTTATGTTTCCATCCGAAATCGGTTTCTCAATTACATTGAGTATATCAGACATTCTTCTTTACTTTTAGTTTGAGTAATTTTAAAAATGCTTTATTTTTTTCTGTTAATTGTGGTCTTATAGCGTTGATAGTTTTTATAGGAGTGTCTTTATTAATTTTTCTCTGCTGAGTTTTATTGTAAATTATCATTTTTTTCTTTGGTCTGAGATGCAATCTAAGAGTTATTTCTTCACCTCCAAAATTTATTAAGCGACCTTCTTGATCAACTATCCACACTGTAAGACATGTTATTTCTTTGACGTTTACTGGCAAATAAATTAGATTTTTTGGGATAACATCTAATTTATAACCTGGAGGAACATCCAATGCAAACTCGTGAAGTATATGTGCTGGAGAGTTATTCATGAATGCTCCTCTTACTATATTACATTGTACTTGTATGGCATTAACTTTTAAAATATTTAGAGGAAGAGTTGATGTATGTTTAATACCAGCCGTTAAAAATCCGTTTCCAAAACCAAATAACGTTCCAATAGAGCGATCACGATCGAAGAAAATTGTGTCGTGTGAGGAGGTTACTTCAATTTGTAAAGTATTATTATTGGCTTCAATCACAATCGATTTATTAAAATATTCTGCTTAATATTGAGCAGTAATATACTCAACAATATCTCGTAACTCATATGATCCAATTGGTATTTCAATCACTTTATCTCCAATATGGAATAAATTATTGTCATAATCAACGTTGGGAACAGAGTTATATGAGTGAAAATCAATCAAAAAACATTCATAGTCTTCTGAAAGATCTATTGATGGGAAGTAATTTGAAGAATTTCCGCTTAATGCTAGAGTAATTGACATTGTGAAGGTTGGACCGTTAATGAAATAAAAAGTCTGTGGTGTTTTTTTTTCAATTAAATAAATTTATTTTTAATATTTTTTCTTTCCCCAACATTATAATATTTCTGTTTTACTTATCGAAGAATTATGTTGACTTGAGAAACCCAACCATTTGACAAACGCTTTTTCTTCTTTAGTTATCAATACCTTCTCCACCAAAAACGTATTAGGGAATCGTGTACGAAGTATCTCCTCCTTATAGAATCCTCCTTTTATTTGATTTCCTTGATAGTCTTCCAACAAAAATGTGATTGGGTATGTGTTTTGTATTGATCTGATTTTAAATATTTCTGTGGTCCAGTTCGGTGTATACCCTTTTTCAAAGACATTTTTATATTTACTGATGCGGACATAATCTCCTACATGAAACCGTGAATTTTTAAATATTTTAAGATGATTATAAACAGTATTTAAAAGAAGTTTTTCGTATTTAGCAGTTACATGGATGGGAGCCATTTTAATTGTTCTGTGTCTATTTTTATTATGTTGCTCAACTAAGCTTTTGTAAATATCAATCCAATGATATGTTCCGTTATTACTAAACTCTTTCCACATTATTCCTTTTAATGTTCGATTAAAACGCTCGACAATTGAGGCTTTCATTACACTATACGTAGAGTAATGATTAATTAAATATTCTCGCATTAGCAAGCCAAACTCTTTATTAAAAAATTCTTTACCATCATCTGTTTGTAAATTTTTAGGTATTCGCCTCATATTAAGTATTTTCTGAAATGCTCTGGACACTTCAGATGCAGTTTTCGTTTTTATTGATTCTGCCCAAGCATATTTTGAGAATGTATCAATAACTGTTAACAAATATTTATATCCGTTGTTGACAGTTGAATAATTACCCATTTCTACTAAATCTGCTTGCCAAACATCATCAATTCCTTTCATAATAACTCTACGTCGTTGGAAATTCTTCCGTGCTTGGGAATGAAGCTCATTAACAATCGCTCGTTTTCCATTGTATGTTGAAGCATTCATTATCATTACTTCATATATATCATAATTTTGTTTATTCAAATCTTTGATTTCTTTTTTCCATTGTATGTTGAAGCATTCATTATCATTACCTCATATATATCACAAATTTTGTTATTCAACTCTTTGATTTCTTTTCTAACAATTAACACTTCTGTGCTTATACCTCTCTTTAAATATTCTTGCATATGATTGATTTGTGAATTCATATATGTTTTGTTAACGGCATCTGTTCCTTTTAGTGGTGTTGCCAAATTTATTATTCTTTTATTATAGGCATTAAAGTTCGCCCCAACCAGTTTAATACCAAAATTTTTAGAAATATTTCTCCTTAATTCACCACTATACTTTTGATTGTAGTAATGACCAAATTTGTCCACAGTCATACTATAAATTCATTAATATTACTCAATTATATTTGCTTCTCTTAATTCCTCAATTATCGATACAATTTCATTAGTATGATTATTGTTGCCAGCGTGTTGTGATGCTATTAACAGCTTTAATCGATCTACTAGTTCATTAGGGTCGTCCCAGTATATATAGTTAGGTTTTTGAATATTAACGCTCATTAGGCCTTTGCCGGTGTGGGTAATATTAAATATTTTCCGAATTATTTTTTTATATTTATACCCCTTGTTTCCTTTAAGTTGTCCATTAGGATCATAGTTTCTTTTATGTGCATTTGTATTTAACAGAATCTTTTTGTATATTTCCAATTCGGTTTTGATAAAAAATTAGTTCATATAATCCTGGTGTAAGTGCCCAATTCTGACTACCTTCGACTATTTTGTCTTTATTTACTTTTATATCCACATTCCCAAGTTTCCATATACCATTTTCATCTTTATGAGGACCAAATACTTTATCAAAGCTTTCATTTCTTTCTAAATATGATAAATCATTATCATCTGTTTGTGAATTAAATATATCGTTGTTAACATCTTCTTTTACTACATCAGCATCTTCTCCTTCGTCGTCTTCTATATTATTCTGCTTATAGGTAGTAAATTTAAAATTTTCTTTTTTAACAATTTTCTTCTTTGGTGTGCTTGTATGTAAACTACCATCGTATTTCCTCTTTAGGTGATTGGAAATATGGGTAGAAGCATTTGGGATTGGTCTATATCTGTTCTCGTCTGACAATTTAAAAAGGGGTTTTAAGGGGTCTGTTAAAGGTTTGAATTTTTTTCCAATTTCTCAGATGTTTCAGCCTCTCCGAGCTTTATACTTTGAAATTTTCTTTGTAAAACTTTACGCGATTTGATCAATTCTTTTAGATTATTTTCCTCCATTTCAAATTGATATAGCTTCTATCAGAATTTTTCGCTTTGGAAGCGGTATAGAAGAGTTTTGGAGCAGATCAACTTTGGAAGAGAATAGTTTTGAAATAGGTCGCAACAGGTCAGAACAGCTTTGGAACCGGTATATAACAGGTTTGGAACCGGTATAGAACAGCTGTGAAACTGGTATAGAACAGCTTTGAATCAGATCAGCTTTGGAATAGAACAGAACAGTTTTGAAATAGGAGAGAACAGCTTTGGAACCGGTATAGAACAGTATTGATACAGAAGTCTGTTATTGTTGAACGTTGAAGTTTAACTAAATCAAGATAAAAACCTCAAAGCATTTTCTATACCGTCCATGTTGAATTTCATCATCTTTGTTAATCAGTAAAAATCCGTACTTTTCTTTCCAGCACTCTCGACATATGTTATAAAAATCGTTGAATCTAAGGTTCTTCTGTACGACCAAATATCTGCTCCCTGTTTCTCCAAACACGATTTAATTTTCATGTCGTACGATTTTCTTGGCTCAAGCATAGACCAAAAAATTTCTTACAGAGATTTTAATAATTTAAATTACAATCTGCTTGAATCCAGTTTCACAGAAGTGGATTGGAGCTCAATATTTCACATGACATCAGCAGAGGATCAATTATCATTTTTGCAGGACAATATCATCTCCCTCTATAGTGCAACAGTTCCGTTAAAGACACGAATAATTTCTGCTCAATCCAGACCATGGTTTACGAATGTCATAAAATCCGCTATTAGGGAAAGGGATTTAGCGTATTCCAGATGGAAACGGTTCAAAACGCCTTTTCTCTATGAGGCATTTCGGTCTGCCCGAAGGAATGTCAATATGACAATAATAGCCGCCAAGTTAGAATATTTTGCAAGGCGTTTTAGTTCTGCATTGGGATCGCAGAAAAAGTGGAGGGTTATCCGTGACATTGGCATTGGCGTTGGTAAAGAGTTAGGTCATGTAAGCTGCGAGATTAATGTGAATGAGTTGAATAGTAACTTTTTAAATGTGCCTGAAGTTGACATCGCCAGAGGATTTTATAATTTTGACACAACTGCTTTACCTACTTGTAATGCTGACAATCTTTTACTTACTTCTAATCTTGAAAATTCTATTAAATTTCATCGTGTAACTGAGTTTGACGTCCTTACAGCATTATCTCATATAAAGTCCAATGCGGTAGGAGTTGACAATATGGACCCACGTTTCGTCAGAATACTCGTGCCATTTATTTTACCCCACTTGACTCATCTCCTTAATTCTATAATAACTTCTAGTGTTTTCCCTAAGTCTTGGAAACAAGCAAAAATTGTTCCCATACCTAAATCAAGCACTGAATACCGTCCTATCGCCATACTTTGTTTCTTGTCCAAAGTATTAGAAAAGTTACTGCACAGACAAATTTCAGAAAATGTACAAATTCGTTCCTTAATGACTGATAAACAATCAGGTTTCCGACCAAATCACAGCTGTGTCACTGCTTTAGCTGAAGTGTCTGAGAACATTAGACAAAACTTAGATGAAGGCAATGCATCGTTTCTTGTTCTCTTGGATCATTCTAAAGCTTTTGACTCTGTTGACCATAATATTCTATGTTCCAAACTTAGCAACTTCTTTAATTTTTCACCTTCCGCTATCTCTCTGCTTCATTCATACATTCACGGGCGTGAACAGGCCGTTTTCTTAAACAATACCACCTCCGAGTTTCTTCCCGTAGTAAGAGGTGTACCACAAGGTTCGATTCTGGGACCTTTGATTTTTTCGTTATACACTAATGATCTTCCCATGCATTTATCGCACTGCAGTATTCACATGTATGCTGATGACGTGCAATTGGTTCTCGGGTTTCCTATAAATGACTTAACGGATTATGTTGACAAATTAAACCATGACCTGTCGAGAATACATTGTTGGGCAGCAGCAAATGGACTTAGTCTTAATCCAAAAAAATCTAAATGCCTATTTATTCAAAAAAGACGCTCTGCAAATATTTGCGATCTCGACATAATTCTAAATAATGAACCCATAGAAATTGTGACACACTCAAAAAATCTTGGTGTAATATTTAATGACAAGTTGACTTGGTCGAATCATGTAAATGCTGTTGTAGGTCAAACTTATGGTAAGCTCAGATCACTTTGGCAAACTCAATATTTTACGCCACAAAATATTAAAATACTGCTGGTAAAAACGTATATCATGCCTGGATTACTATATGGCTGCGAACTGTTTGCCAATTGTGATTCAGCTAGCAAGCAGAAATTAAATGTAATCTTTAACAACGTCATTCGTTATGTGTACGGACTTAAACGATCCGATCGTGTGTCCCAATTTTCCTGTTCACTCTATGGCGTTTCTCTGCAAAACCTTTTAAATATTAGAGCACTCTTATTTCTCCATAAAATTATCTACACGGGGAAACCTCAATATCTATTCATGAAAATAAATTTTAATAGAAGCAATAGGGGAAAGAAAATTGTTCCACTAAAGCGCTGCAGCCTCATCTCCGAGTGGCAATTTTTTATACACTCTGTTCGTCTTTGGAATGCTCTCCCACATCATATTCAGCTCCTTAGTGATGCAAACACTTTTAAGAAAAGTATTTTTGATATCTTTAAGTGATTTTCCTAAACGTACGTGCATACCATTTCATAATATTCTAAACCTTTTATTTATTTATTTATTTATTTTTCATCACTTTTATTTAATTTTTATTTAATTTTTTAAATTTTTTACTTCTACTGTTTTATGATCATATTTTCTTAATCTAGATTTTGATGTTAAATTTTTAATCTTAATTTTTATTATTTTTCCTGTTTTATCGTTCAAATTAAAACATTTACATTTAAATTTTTGATCAATGAAATTCGTGTACTATAATTATAAGATTTTATCTTGTTGTACTCGATAAGCATAATAAACTCAAATTGAATTGAATTGAATTGAATCCCATATCACTTCCAACATGATCATTATAGATATGTTTCAAATTCATTTCATCTTGTTTAAAGACGATTAGTATGTTTGCATTATCACGCACAAGGTGTTTAGGGATGTGTGTGTATGTTTGACATAAATCAAATGAATCAATATCCTTGTGCCGTCCCATACAAAAATATGACCGGATATTATTTTGTTTCTCACATGCCACATCGTCAAATATCATTATTGAATTTTGTTTGGCTTTATCAAGAGATATAATATCTTCATTATCAGAGAATGTGTAATATCCCATACCCTTTATGGAAGTAATAAATTGTCGTAGGTAATCATATTTTGGTTGGTATAATGACTTTGAATATAAATAAATATTTTCAAATTTTAATCCATTGGGACTTTCTATTAAGCTCATCATAACATTAGTTTTTCCACAATTAGATGGGCCCACTATTAAAGCCCGTATAGAATTGGGTAACAAAGAGCTATGTTTTGTATTTTTTTAATTACTATATGTGAAATCTAAATTTCTTACTAAAATATTAGTACGCTGCTTTATTAAACGCATCTTTACAACTGAGTATTTAAAAAACAGTTTACTGATTTATAGATGATTTGTTTGCAGAAAAAAATTATAAAATGATTGTATACACGGAAAATAAACCCATTCCCAAGAGAAACGTTCATGGACGAGGATTAGTGAATAAATTAATTAATTCACTACCAGTTGAACTTCACCTTCCTGGTTACCAATTTTGTGGACCTGGAACAAAGCTTGAGAAACGATTGAAATGGGGAGATAGAGGAATAAATCAAATGGATGCAGCTTGTAGAATACATGATATAGCTTATCCACAGAATACTGATATTACCCAACGACATCAAGCAGATAGAGCTTGGGAAAGGGTTAAAGCCAAAGACAGCACATTTGGAGAAAAAGCAAACGCGTACCTTGTTACTAACGCAATGAAATCTAAAGTGAAATTTGGTTTAGGTGTTAAACCAAACAACCTTAAAAATATATGTAAACGATACTATTTTAATAATGCAATAAAAGCGGCAACAGTGGTCTTAAAAAAAGAAAAACCTCAAGACATTAAAAGCGCCATTAAAACCGCACGGAAAGTTATTCAAGATATATTTCTTGGAAAGAAATCTGGAGTTAAAATTCCACGCATTATCAGGGTTCCTAAAATTGGAGGATTTTTACCACTAGTACCCATACTTACTGCACTTGGTGCATTGGGTGCATTAGCCTCGGGTGGATCAGCAATCGCTAGAGCAATAACTACTGCTAAAAATGGTAGAAAGCAGCTTGAAGAAAACAAACGACATAACAAAACAATAGAATCTATAGCGATAGGTAAAGAGCTATACCTTAAACCATACAAAAAGGGATATGGAATATTTTATAATAATGTGACAAAAAACTAATAAAGCTGCTACCTAATAGAGCTCTTACAGATGTGGATCTAAAAATGTTTGGAAAAAAGAATATTCCCCATTTTAGAGGAGTATATATGAGAGATAAACTTCCTAAAACTTCACGAGAGAGAGAGTGTGGAATTATCAATTTGAATTATCAACTTGGACCTTTTATAAATATAAGGATAATGTAGAATATTTTGATAGTTTTGGTAATCTTCAACCGCCTCTAGAAGTACTAGAATATTTAGGAAATAATATTAATTATAACTATAAAAGATATCAGAAACTTAATTCTTTTAATTGTGGTCATTTATGTTTAAAATTTTTAACACATTTTAAAATCAAAAAATAAAACGCTTATACTTTGTTCATGTACATATATTCATTTATTATCTGCTCTTAATAATAATCTATAAATTTTTACATCATTTTTAATTTGATTTTGCATTTTTATACCGAACTCATAACAAAGTCGTGATAAATCAATCGCTACATCTCTTTCGTACATTCCTTCAATTTCACATAATTGAATATTTATTTTGTTTAACTCAGAACATTTTGGTATGTAATAGTTGTGGTAGAAGTGTTGAATTTGTTTTCGAAGAATATTATTCCAAGACAGAATTGTTGTAAAAAATATTCCAATTCGGGTTAATGATCTCCAAGTCTCAGAATCAATTTTAATTTTATATGTTCCTTGTTTCAAAACTAAGTAACATATCCCAGTTTTATATTGAAACGAATATTCAATATCTCTCTCACAATCGTTCTTAAAAAGATTCATGGAATTTATAAAATCATATTCGTTCAGCGTAGCGTTAATATACTCCTTATAGCTCATGAGACGTATCCACTCATCTCGATCTAATCCAATAAAATGTTTATCTTTATAATGTAGGTATATAACTGGCTTAAATCCAAATGATGTTGAAAATCCGCAGGATATCTTTAGTTTCAAATTAAGGAAGTATTCGAGCTCAAATACAACATCATAAATTTGGGGTTTTCGTCCTTGACTAAGACGAAATAGTTTTTTTGTTCTACTCTCCATTCTTAACAAAATTTAAATATAAACTGGTGAGTTTGCTACTCTGAAAATCTCTTTATATAGAAAAAGTTTAGTATGATCCACTATAAAAGATAGACTTCAAAACAATACTACTATTATTTCAGAATTACTCTTTAATCAGTCATGTTTAAAATTGATAAGTCGGAGATTGCTTTGATTGACCTACAGTTTTGTAATGGTAATAATAATACTTTGTATGTGAAGGAATTAGCTTATACGCTCGGAACGTCAGTCATACCAACTCATCACATATTTAAACCTCCCTTTAGTAGTAGTATACTAACGAAACTAGCAGCTAAGCAGAATTTTTATAATAAAACCTATATACATAACTTGGACTGGGTTGATGGAGAAGTGAATTACAATTGTCTTGATGATATATTGACACCATTGAAGGATTATAAATATATCTTTGTTTTTGGAAACAACAAGAAAGATTTCCTATTGCGAAATTTTTATTTAAACATCATCAACCTTGAAAATAAGATTAGTTTTAAAAATTTAGGAAACTATACTACTAACTGCCCAGTACATTATAACAGTATGATTTTTAAATGCTCACATAATAATCTGTTTAAACTTTTCATATTTTGGAGAAAAATGAAAATAATCTTGAAGAATTAGTTTCACTAATTTAAATAGATGTATGTAAATAAAATAGTTTTGTATATGAATTTTGTAAATTAGTAAAATTTTAAAATAAAACAATAAAACATTTTATTACACTTTAAAGAAAAAAAAACATTTGTTGCTTTATTGAATATAAAATATTACAATTTTAATTACATTTCTATTCTCATTCTTTGTTTCTTGCATTTAATTGTGTGGTGTAGGACGATGTGATATACTTTAATAATTTTTGATATTTTTCGATAATCTTCATAATCTTTCCTTTTCTCAAATGGAAAAAATAGCATCCACACATTCCTACTACATCTCCATCCAAACTTTCATGGGAGCAGGATATATTGTATGCATCAAAATTTGAATACTGTGTTTAAATACACGTATTAATTCTAAATGTTCTTCAAAAATCATATTTTTAAACTTCTGTAGAAAGTCTTCAATAATCTCCATCTTCCTTGTATTAGATAACCTTTAAAACTGAATACATAATGTTCATATTAAGGTCTTATATTATAAAACCCCATACAATGTTCTTTTCTGTGTAAATAAAACAACAGTTTATTAAATTCATAGTTTTTATTTAAAGTGGGTTTACTTGAAAGTACTAAAATTTCTATCATAAGAATAATATTCTCTAATGGGAGTGGATTTCTTTATCTCTAACCTATTGGATGTGTCATCATTTCCATCATTCATTGGAATCCTTGAAATTAGGTAATCGCCAGTAGATAAGCTTTCAAAATCCTTATCAGTCAGAGCATTAAACCTCTTAGGAAGATATAGCCTTTTCGTTACCAACTCCAAGGCAATGGAATCCCCATATTTTGTAGTTACACGTTCAGCTCCAGTAATAAGATAATCCTCTCCAGTAATCATATCTTTTACGCTGAGGACCTGCTTCATATTAAGGGAACTGAAAGCAGAAATGAGGTCTCCGTTTGTACTCATCGTTAACATCGACTGAAAAGATTCATCCAATAAGTTGATAATTTATAGCAAATTTTGTATATTATAAAATTCGAATTGACTTAACAAAACTATAACAACAACATATTGCAGACGAAAAGTCTATCTGGCTACGATGCATGTGGTATATGTATCATCCACCATAATAAGTCCATCTCTCTCTGTCTGTCTGTGCGCAATGTCCACTTCATAAATTACAGCCGAAAATAAATTCCCTTAGTTTCATTTAAATATCAAATTATTTTTGGTATGAGTTTAATAGCTTTTTTTTCTCCCATTAGTTTCTTAGTTTTCCATCTTAATTGACTTTTTTCTGGATTTAATTGTTTTTTTCACTCATTATTTTCACAGTTTTTAAACCTAATGGGTTTTATTTTGATTTGAAGTGTTTTCCATGTAGATATTTTTACAGTTTTTAAACTTAATTGATTTCCATTTGATTTTAATTACCTTTTTCATACAAAATCATGAAAAAAATTTTTTCTTAATTGCTTTTCCTCACAATTTAATTGTTTTTCCTGCACAACTTTTGAACTCTCATTGCCTATCTACTAACACACACCAAATGGCAAAAAGTGAACCACTTTATCGGGCAACGTTCACCACCGTGAGGCGCTAAGAGGGCAGGAAATGCTACAATTTTGCACTTTCGAGTGCAACATTTTTGAGTGTTTTTAAAGTAAGAGTAAGGGAATATATTACTTCTTAGGCTGCAGTTTAGGTAAATTTATGCGAATGAGACTGCTCCTTTTCTTTTATTAGTTTATTTCTACTTTGACGCCCCAAATTTGCGTAACGGTTTTATATTTTCAAGATATACTTTGAGAAATTTTTTTTATCGGGGTTTCTAGAATTTGGAATAATTTACCAAGTGATTTAAAAGTTTTGGCTATGCAATATTTGGCAACGATATACCAGTTACACAAGCGTTCGCTCAGGAACTTTGTCAATCGCGTAAATCAACTAGCAAGAAATCGTACAAAAAGGCCAGGCTAATCAGGGAAATATTTGAGAAATCTTAAAAGTGCCTGAACACAGACAGACCAACGAAAGATGAAATAGTATCCAAACACGTTGAAATTCTGGTAGATACATTTGAGAACATCAGAATTCTCCTAAACGTCAATTAGCCGCGGTTAACAATAGGCCATAAAGCGGCTGCTGGCTCATTTTATGCAGATACTATTAGAAAGCAATTGGTAGCAGTTACATCAAGAAATAGGTCTCTACAGTTGCCTTAGTTGTCGATCCTCACTGAATAATGGAGGACCATCTTTTCTAATTGATACTGGCGCAGATGTTTCAGTTATTAAACTCGGGAAAGTTCTTAACGAACAACTGGATGATGCCATCACTACAAATATCAGTGGTGTAGGTCACGGATTATTGGAGACAATTGCAAAAGTCAATGCCGACTTGAAGATTAAAGATATTCTAACAGGACATGAATATCATGTCGTCGAAGATAATTTTCCAATCCCTATAGAATATGCAGCGTAGATGGTTTAATAGGTATGGATTTTATAAGCAAATACATGTGCATTCTAGATTGTGAAAGAGAACAAGATTTTATTATCCTGGGACAGGATAATTTCACTCAGGATATTGGAATTCGATTAATGAATGCACCGAACATTAATTCTATATCTCGTCCAGCTCGATTGGAGGTGATCCGACTCATCAGTGTACAGTCGGAAGTGGATGAAATCTTGATTGCACATCAACTGGTGTTTTCGTGGCAAACACTATTACTTCAAAATATAAACCTATAATTGGAATTGTCAATACTACGGACAAAAATTTAGTTATACAAAATGTTCAAATACAAACTGAAAGTCTAACCAACTACAGTATTGTCCAGCCGAGCAGTAATCCACAGAGTAAAGGGGAAAAATTAAGAGGACTTAAGAGTTTTGCTAAATTTGCCAATGAAGAGTTGAGAAAGTTATGCTCTAAATTTATTGACATTTTTACGTTGGAAACAACGTGAATAATTTTTACAAGCAAATGCTCAGGTTTAGTATTTATAAAGAATTATAGAATTCCGCATACTCAAAAAGCGGATATTGATCGACAGATAAATAAACTAGTAGATGACGACATTGTTGAACCATCTGTTGGTCCCGAAACAATCGTTACCGGGAACAGACCAGAAGAGATGCAGACTAGTTGGTACCTATAGAGGGATCAATAAGAAATTAGTAGCTGGCAAATATCCACTAACCTGTATATTTTTTTTATGTTTAGATTTAATATCGGGATTTTATCAAGTTGAATTGGAAGAAGATTCAAAAAAAAACATCAAAAGACTGTCGTATGGTATAAAAATCGCTTCGAATTCATTCCTAAGAATTATATCACTAGCATTTTCAGGATTGAAACCATCACAAGCTTTCTTGTATATGGATGACTTGATCATGATCGGTTGCTCTACTAACCACATGCTACATAATTTGAGAGACGTTTTATAATTTGTGTAATCTGAATTTGCATCCAGACAAATGTTAAGTTTATCGTCGTGAAGTTACATTTCTAGAACATAAGTGTACGGACAAGGGTATATTACCTGATGAAGGCAAATTTTCGATAATACAAAATTATCCAATGCCGAGGAATGTAGATGAAACCAAACGCTTCGTAGCCTTTTGCAATTATTATAGAAGGCTCATTTCAAATTTTGCAGAATTATCAAGACATTTAACTCGATTGTCTAGAAAGAATGTTTCTTTTGAATGGACTCGAGAATGTGAAAAGTCCTTTAAATACCTTATAGATCAACTATTAAGTTCTAAGATATAACATTATCCCGATTTCGATAAGGAATTTTGTATAACTACAGACGCAAGTAAACATGCTTGCGGTGCTGTTTTAAGCCAAGAATGTCAAGGTATTCAATTACCAGTGGCTTATGCATCTAGAGCCTTCACAAAAGGAGAAAGTAATAAATCCACGATTGAGCAGGAGCTGGCAGCCCTACATTGGGCGTTAAATTATTTTAGACCGTACGTTTACGGTAGTAAGTTTTTGGTTAAAAGTGATCATAAACCACTAACGTATTTTGTCGATGAAAACCCCATCTTCGAAATTAACCCGAATGAGACTCGATTTAGAAGAGAACGATTTTGTAGTTGAATACATCAGGGGTAAGGAGAATCACACAGCGGATGCGCTGTAGCGGATTGAACTCTCGGACATACGGAATACTGAAATGAACAGAAACAGGGCAAACTAAAAAATACTAACGGCAAGACAACGTTAGATTAAAAAACGAATATCGGAAATGGTTAAATTGTATGAGGCGATTAATACACTACCGAACTGTGAAATGCCACAATTGCATTTTGCACAGGATAAAATAGTTATCCACCGCGGAAAGAATAAGCGTCCCGAGTTTCAAAACCCAATTATTAATGGAACTATTGATTTACATCAACTTTTTCCAAAGCTTTAAAAAATAGCTGATAACATGGGTCTCTCGACTTTATAATTATCATTAAATGATGAATTGTTTAAACGTGTACACTAGGTTTAGTCACATATTTTTGCGGCGAATGCTCTCGGAGCGGCGAATGCATCTGTATCCTTACATTTTTGATATTGCTAAAAAAACCTTCCACATCAATCAGGTTTTTTTTCTGATTTTTAAAATATCAAAAAAAAATTTTCCTTTTAAATATTTCTTGTGGCGGTTCTTACTTAAGATTTGTACGCTGATTACGAAGCTGTTTTTCCACCTATAATTGGCCATTTAGTTTTCGAGATATGGCGATTTTAAAACTGTTTATTAGGCAAATTTCATGCCATATGTCGGAAACTGAATGACCTATTATTGATCGAACCCCAGATTCATAATGAGCGTACCAAAGTTACCTAAAAACAACCTCATGAAAATTTAAAACGAAAAAAAATTTCATAAATTTTAAACATCACAAATAAATATAACTTTTTCTCAGATCAATTTTAAAATCGCCACATCTCGAAAACTAACTGATCAATTAGTGATCGAACAACAGATTCGTAATCAGCGTACCAAACTTAATCACACGAAAGATTTTAAACGATATTTTTTTTTAAATTTTAAAAATCACAAAAAAAATAAAACTGAAAAAATCTGGGTTGAGCAAAAGTAATTGCATTCGGCGCGGAAGGTGTTTCTGCAATATCAAAAAAGTAAAGACACAGTTCCTCATATTTTTGTATGCTTTACATCATATTGCGAGAGCATTGTGATATTCGAAAAAACTTAAAAAAGTGACTAACCCTAGTGTACACATTGGTTTATTTAAAACTACCGGCCATAGAATTCCTAGAAATTGAAAATAGTACTCGTACCAGCTCTAACAAAGATAGAGTCGAATTGCGATAAAACTAGGATCATTCAAAAGTATCATGACGATCCAATATGGGGTGGACACCTCGGCACAACCCGTTTGCTTCTAAAGATCAACGAAACATATTTTAGGAAGAATATGACAAGATACATATCTCGATATGTGAGAAAATGTGATAAGTGTCAAAGAAACAAATCAGGATTGAGGGTTAAATAACCTTTCATATTAACGCCCAGACCGACAAGGGCATTTGATATACTCGTAGTAATGGTAGATACAGTGGGACCCTTACCCATATCAGAGTCGGGATATGAGTATGCGGTTGCGATTGTTTGCGATTTGACGAAATATCTCATTGTGATCCCAATCAATAACAAAACCGCTAAAAATGTAGCAAGAGCGATTTTTGAAGGATTCAGTTTGATATATGGCCGAATAACTAAAATACTGGGACTGTTCTTGGAGGTGGAAAGTTTCTGATAGCCATTCACTTGGGAGTGGCCAGAAATGATTCCTTCATTGGACAGTCCAAGCAGATCACTACTTCCACGCAGTATGTCCTGGGCAATGGCTTATCGGAATCCTCCGTTAGCTAGCTAAAGTGAGAAGGCGAAACGAATGAGCAACCTGAGTGGTAATGTGATCACTGATACGTCTCAGGATTATTAGGTGACCCTGTCACTGAAGCTCTTCGAAGTAGTGGACATATTCTTCTGCCTTTTGAAGGCGGATGAGCCAACACCCCTGGCCAGCGGCGGATCAAAATTGAAGAAACCAAAATCCAGTTTCGACACACAGCATTCAGCGTCTGATCCATAATGAGTAGGTAAAATGCAAACCACGGTGGGCTGGGTTTGCCTCCCGCCACCGTTATATTGGCAATGAAAATACAGTATGAAATTGATGAACAAGGAAACCCCCCAACTGTCGACGACCCTCGCAAACGTTATAAGGACCATGATTTAAGGATATGTACCTGGAATGTTCGAACGTTATACAGGACTGGTGCCACTTTCCAACTGGCGCATGTCCTCGGAAAATATAAAGCTGACATCACAGCGATCCGGGAAATGCGATGGACAGGATATGGTTGGTTGGTTATATATCACCATCTCGTTAATTTGTGTGCACGCACCGACAGAGGATACAGATGATGAGGTCAACGAAACATTTGATGAGCGTCTGTATGAAGTATATGAACGCTGCCTTGACCACGACATTAAGATTACTCTAGGCGATTTTAATGCCAAGTTAGGAAAGGAATGTGTCTGTCGACCAACCACCGGTAATCACAGTCTACATGACACCACCTCCTATAATGGAATAAGACTGATAGATATCGCCGCTGCAAAGAACATGGTAGTTAGTAGCACACGATTCCAGCATAAGGACATTCATAAGGCGACCTGGATATCTCCTGATCAGTGGACGAAGAACCAGATTGATCACTTGGTAATAGATGGCAGGCACTCTTCTAGTGTAATGGATGTGCGTGTGATTCGAGGTGCCAATATCGACTCGGGTCATTTCCTGGTGGCTGCGAAAGTTCGCTCGAGATTGAGCAGGGCGAAAAACGTACGAAGCCGAACACAGGAAACGCTGGATATTGACAAGCTACAAATACCGGAGATATCAATATCCTATCGACAGAAACTCTCTCTCCTGCTAGAGTAGAATCCCCCCCCCCCCCCCCTCCCGAAGAACCAGATGAGCAGTGGAAGCACATCTCCCATTCTTTGGAAACCGCTGCAAGGACTGAACTTGGCTATCAAAAACCGCAGAAGGATAGGCCATGGTACGACGAAGAATGTCGCATTGCAACTGATGAAAAAGACGCTGCAAGTATGGCAACGAAACAGTCAGTTACAACGCGTGCTGCGAGTGAGCGGTACAAGAAGCTGAGAAGGGAGGAAAACCAACTATTTCGGCGGGGAAAATGGCAGTGGGATCAGAGAGAGAGTGAGAGAACCGTAATGTGCAGGATGAAGGGTGAATCCCGAAAGTTTTTCCAAGGGTAAGAAGATCGAATAACCGGCCTAATAATGGGCTGCCCTCCTGCAAGGACGCGAATGGGAATCTGGTGACGGGGAAACAGTGTGTGCTCAAAATCTGGAGAGACCACTTTTCAGGGCTACTCCACTCAGACTCTTCCACTGAAAATCAGCAGGTAATGATAGTGGAAGATAGTGTAGATTATATATACCAGACTCTCATTTTACCTGTCTTGACATATGGCTCCGAAACTTGGGTCATATCGCAAGCGGATGAAAAACATCTGGGAGTTTTCGAGAGAAAAATTAACGCAGAGCTATATAATCTCCATTCTGACGTGGACATAGCTAGGCGAATCAAAGTGGATCAATTGCGTTGGCTAGGCCATGTTAGCAGAATGGATGAAGATGAGCCAGCGTACCCGATGGAAGCAGGAAAGAGGACGACCAAGACTCCGCTGGAAAGACCAGGCAGAAGAATCGCTCCGTATCCTTGGTGTTACCAACTGGCGAGAAAATGCGAAGGATAGAGCCAGTTGTAAGAATATATTGAAATTTTTTTAAATTGTTTCTTTAATTAATATGTGTAAGACGTGCGACCTCATGAGGTTGTAATATAGTCAATAAAAGTAAAGTAACTAAAATACTCACGGATATGGGAATCGAGTTTATGAGCCAGGTCCTAATTGAACTCTGTTCATTAATGAAAATTGAGAAATTAAACTCTACGGCGTACCATTATGAGACCCTTGGTATCGTGGAAGATCCCATTGAACGTTAAATGAGTATTTAACAAAAATCAAATCCAACTGGGATACAAGGTTAAAATTCTTCGTGTATTGCTATAATACCACACCTTCTTGTACATATGGATATTGCCCATTCGAATTGGTCTTTGAAAAAATACCACCTGTCATAGACTTTGTAAATGAAAATCATAAAGAACCTCTATACAACGATGACTCATATCAAAGGGAAGTAAAATTCATATTACAAGTGGCTCAGCGAAGTGCTGTAAGTCTCCTTGGAACACCAAATTGATAAGGAAGACAAGATCAGAGGAAAACTCAAACCATGTAGACATACGCATAGGTGATCTTGTTTTAATCCGAACCGAGACAGGACATAAATTAGATAAAATATATTTAGGTCCTTTTAAGGTAATAGGAATAGACGACAAGAATAATATAACTGTGCATGACGACAATGGGAAGTCAGCACTAATCCATAAAAATATAATAGGTATATGACCAAATACTGCGTGACGAACGCTACATTCGTACGCGTTTTCGGATTAAAATATAAACATTTTTTGGTATTTCCAAAGAGTATTTCCAAAGAGATAACTTATACATGGTGTTTAGTGGGATAAGAGTGTACTTTCGAATGTCAACAGGTATAAGTTGCGAAAAAAATTGATCACAAATTATTGTAACGCACGCTACAAAAAATGGAAGTAGCTTCGAACGTTGTGGTATGTTTTCGTAATTTTTAGCAAATTTTGCATAATAAAGCACACAAAATGAAATGCCTACCGAAAGATGAACATAAGAGAATTCTAAAATAAGTTATTTGGAGGCAAAACATTTTGTAGTTTTTTCTCAAAAGCAGTGAACCCTATGTGACGCACGCTACGTGACGCACGCTACATTTTTTCCAGTAGTATATAAATAAAAACAATTGTATTTATTTCAACAAAACAATTTAATAAAATTATTATTACATATTTATAAAATTACATATCGAGTCTCATGTTACATTAAAAAATTAAGTTGGATTAATTTCAAAAAATGTTGGCTGGTAGACTGTTTCTGGGACTTGCCCATATTTAATAAATAAAACTATATTAAGTTAGTGATAACAAATTTTTGTAATAACAAAAAAAAATATATGTACAATAAAATTAGAATTACCAGCAATAAAATAAAAAAAATTTTAATTAATATATAGAATAAATTTATAAAAACTATAAATTAGGAAAGAAATATATTATTTAAAATTTATTCTTTGTGTGCATACTTATTTGCATTCACACGCGCAAGGTAATGCGATAATGTCTAGACATCATTCCCTTTACCTGTTCTCACGATAAAACAGTACTATAATGTACAACACCAGACAAATGCTTACCTGCCCAATTCACACGATAAATAGCAATGTGCTGACAATTATATTTCTCGTGGTCAGTTTAATGTATGTACGTATACATGCTACGATCTCTTCCTTACATTAGTATTAGTTATTAAACCACTTCTGTAAACAATAATGATAAATAAACGGGCAGATGCTCATCAAACAAACCAATAAACAGTCGTACATATTTCAGCTCGAAAAACTGCCAAAAAGGTGAACACTAATGTGCGCAGTGTACACAACCAATGAGTTTAGTGTATTTTCAAAACCACAAATTACAAATTCCAAGTCAAATAAGTTTACATCCTGGGACAGAACTAATTTTTCTTCAATGGTAGAAAACGTTTCCACTGCACACTGTCCAAAATTAAGTTTTTTTTGGCATAAATTCGAATAATGTACATAGAGACTTGTACTTTTGCATGTTTGTAGGGCATGATGAAAACATGAAATTCACAAATTTTTGGGATGATCGAGCCACGCACACACTCACGCCCACAGGAGTTACAAGTCAAAGTATGCATAAATTAAATCTAATTGTATGACCTTTATTGACTCAAAAATCATTTGTAAAATTTTAAAAGATATTGGAATATGTGTTCAATATAATAAGTGCAAGGATCGTAGCATAGTACAGTTTTATTTATTTGCAATAGATGGCAAAGATTAAAGATTAAGATTAAAGTGTATGAACTTTAAAATATTTGTTCCGTAATCATAGTTCAATGGTCAATTCTTTTTAATGGCGATTTTTGGGGCTAATTGGATTTGTAGCTTCAAGCTTTGGAATTCAGAGGACGGAATTTTTTTACATACAAAATAAAGTAATTTTTTTGGGTTTGTTTAACACTTTTATTAAACTCTGTTTTACTGAAGAACTATTTATATCTGGTTCCAATTCTTCGACAGAATCAGGGACACTGTCCTCGTAATCTAAATATGAACCAATATTTGTTGACCATGGTTCTAATTGGATGGCCGATGGTTTTAAAAGATTTATTACTTCTGGTGGAAGTGAATTTTTTTTGTTCTGACATTTTCTTTTAGAGATATAAAAATTAGACAAAAGTGGATCCGAAGAATCCATATATGTAGTAAATACATCAGTTACATTGCCTGAAACGAAATTAATGGGAAAATGCACAATAACTACCAAAAATATAATATATTATATTAAGGGCACTTTAAGAAGCATGATAACTTCGCATACTAGCTAATATTTAAATTGATTGAACATCCACCGAACACACACACAGAGAAGAGGTTCGTTGTCACAACTATATTTACAGCCAACTAAAATTTGGCGGTTCCTTGGACTATCACATTATTCTGTTGTGATTACCAATAATTTTGTTCTTTATCACCAAATGTTGTGCGTATCAATTGATTTGTAACTTAGTTTTGGTTGCAAGAGCTGAAATATTTAGTTGAAGCCACAGCAACAACAAATAAACGTGATCTGTCAATCGAGAATTAGTTCTAGCAATCAAATTATCCTGTAGTCTATTAGTTGGATGAAAGAAAAATGTAAAAACTAATTCGGTTGTACCAAATAATATAGTGATATGCTCAACTAATTATGTACTTGAATTTGTTGGCTGTCACAACCATTTGATGATGCTTGATGAATTTTATAGAAAAAAAAAGTAAAAAAAATAATTTTTTATTAAAATTGTGTATTTTATATTCAAATACATACATATAATCAAAATTATAATTATTTATAACCAGTACCTCGTTTCTGCAGTTCTCGAATCGAAAAAGTTTTCACATTAAGCATGAAACAAAAAATTCCATCGTTTCTCGATTTGTGAGTAAAAAGTGTTTCTGCAAATCAATGCGAAAAGAGGCAACACTGATTACGTTTTTATTGGAATATTCCAGGAAAGCTGTCAAGTAGTAAAAAAAAATATAAACAAACAAAATAACCTAGTGCAAAAAAGAACAACAAACCGTTAAATTCGCTTAATATCGCTTAGCTCCCCATATAAAGTGGTCGATATATTAGTTTAGCAGGGAATGCTCAAAATATGCCTGTTTTTTTAAATCCTGCTCAATTAACTTTTCGACGAGTTTGTATGGCAAGCCGCTTAAAATCGCTTAATATCGCTTAGCTCCCCATATAAAGTGGTCGAAAAAATAGTTTAACAGGGAATAAAAAACAAATCTCGTACCGTTTTAATTTGTGAGTATTTTTAACGTTTAAAATTTACAATTTTCGACTCCCTACTTTTTAGAAACAGTTTTTCTCGCATTTTTTCAATAAGCATGGAAAAAGCAGTACGTCATAGAAAGTTTTCGCAAAACAAATATAGTAGAAACAGTTACATGTGAGAAGCGATTTTTTTTACCGATTCGTAGCGATTTTATTTCAATTCACATGTTTCATGTGAAAACTTTTTCGATTCGAGAACTGCAGAAACGAGGTACTGCATTACGATCGTAGCTACGTTTTTCTAAGTTGTTGATTTGGTGGCGGAGAGTCGTTCGATTTGTGTGTTTTGAGTTTCAAACAGTGTGTAATTAAAAAAAATTTGTAAGTAAAATAGCAATTGAAGGTTTCATTAATAATCTAAATAGATTTTGTTGAAATTGTTCGGTTTTTTGCTTGTAATGTAATAGTTTAATTTATTGCAGGTCGAAAACAACACCCGAGCAGGGGCCAAATCACCGCATTCGATATCGAGTACTTTGCCTTCGAAATGTAGTTAACGTGGATCACGGTACTCGTTATCGAATCGTATTTACTCGAAGTTGTACACGATTGGTAGTTTATTATCGAAATCAAACAAACTACCAATTTTGCACGCAAAAAAGAAGGAATGCAAAGAGGAACAAAGAAAGATTTCAGTTCAAAGACGAGAAAAAAATTCAAAGTTGAGAATAAATTGAGTTGAAAATATTTTTTTTTGGAATGAAATTTTTTTATTTCAGCAAAATAAGTTAACACAATATAATTTTACTTGTTTTCAGGGAAAATGAACATCAATTAAAAGACAGCGGTAGCCGCTTCCAAAAAAACTGCAACAAAGTCAATGGCAGACAGAAGGAATTGTTGGCGCAATTCCAAAAATAAATTCCAAAATTGTGCTCAGGGAAAGGTTAAATGCCAAAACTTATGGAAGCAACTGACCATCAAACTAAATGCCTGGGGCCCTCCAGTCAAAGATGTGTCAAGCTGGCGGAAGGTAATGTTGAACATATTTTATTTTGTTCATTTATATTTATATAGCCAATAAATAAAAATTTCTAATATTATTAGTTTTATGCTGATCAAAAGCATAACACAAAAAGAAGCTGCCGCACAACAAGGCATCTTTAAAGTCAACTGGAGGTGGCCCATATGACGAAAAATCCTGACTACTGCGAAGGAGAAAATTATGAAAGCAGCTGGACTAACTGGGGCAGTGTCAGGATTAGTCACAGCAAAATGTTTTGGCAGTGCCACCAAACCAAGCTGAAGACAAAAACGGTAGTGGTGGAATGTCGGAGGTAGAACTTTCAGATATTGAGTTGCCCACTACTTCACAATGTCGCAGGCAAAAAGACAACAAAGCTGCAACTAATAGAAAAAAATATGAGCCAATTGGAAGAGTGGCAAAATGAGATGGGGCAAAAACTCGATAGTGTAATAGAATTAAAGAAGCAGTCAAAAGTAAAAGAGGAGCACAATCGGATGCTCGACAAATTAATCTCCCTTAAGGAGAAGAGCTTGAAACTACAACAAATGGAGCATGACGCAAACCGCAAACGCAAAAACTTATTTTCTTCAGCACATACTTGAACGCCTCCTTCGGCAATCGAAAACGTCTTTTAAATCTATGGAAGTTGGATGTTTTAGGTATTTAAAATCACTCACTTCAAAACAACTACAACTTGCTCAACTTCAGGCAATGACAAAGGATTGCTTTTTTCGCGAATATTTCTTCTCAATACGCTTATATTTGATTCATCCTCCGAATTCGACGATGAAGACAACAAAAAACACAAGGATTCATTTTCAAAGTTAAATTTTCCGTATAATACAAAACTATTTTCACAATTGACTACTTTTGCCTTCCTCTTTCCTGTTGGTTTTCGTAACACCTTATGCCTGCAGCAATGTAAAAAAGAGTAGTATACAAAATAGATTACGATCGAATACCGTGATCCAAAAAATGTAGGCTATCGAAATGTTTTACGATACGAAAGTGCACTCGATAACGAATGCGGTGATTTGGCCCCAGTACGAAAAGCTGGCAAATGTAATGGCAACGAAGGCAGACATTGCGTGTGGGTACCATAAACGTTCCAAAGATGAAGTGCAGGCGTTCTGGGAAGAAGTAGCCAACACACTCAACGCAATGGGACCGCCAACAAAAAATGCAATTGCATGGAAGAAAGTATGTATGTATTTTAATGATGTGATGCATGTATTAAATATATTTTTATACATATGTAGGTGTGGATCGACTGGAAACGCTACATTAAACCGAAGCTTACTAGTAATAAAAAAGAAATGAATACCACCGGAGGAGGCTACTGTCGCTTGCAGCCCATTAGTCCCCTTGAGGATAAAGTAATTCAGCTGATGGACCTGGTAACTAACACGAGTGGCATTACCGGTACCGTGGATTTCGGAGTAGCCAGTGAGGTGCAAGGAGACACTGGAGCTTCCGAAATGGAAATGTCCGCTCGCTCGGAAGAACTTGCCAATGTACCAACTACCTCAAAAAGGCGCCAACAGCAGAGTCCAAGGGAGAGCAGTTTGCCGTTGCTAAAAGAGCAAATAAATTTGCAGTCGGAGTTTTACGAGGACACCAAGAAGTTCCATGCAGATGTATTGGAAAAGTTTGATGGGATGTCTACACATTTGCGGCGTATGAATCGGTCAGTGGAGAAATTGTCGGACATTGCGGCGAAGCACGTAGACGAACAACGGCGACACAACAAGATGAAAGAAGAGTTATTGAAGAAGAAAGTGGAAATAAAGTTACAAATGTTGAGACTGGAGCACCCATCGCTGTATTCAGAGTAGCGATTACAAGACTGAAATTACGTACTGTGGTATTTTATTTAAAATAGTTATATGAGTTGTTTAAGAATCCTTTGGAATGTGAAATTACCCAAATACCTATAGAATTAACTAAATACGCTTTATTTTTTGTACCTTGTATTAAATACGAAATGAATATACACCAAATTTGAAGTAATTAAAAAAAATGCATTTTTTTATTAATGAAGCGCAAAAGAGGAAAGTATATTATTACGAATATTACGTGCTAACGAAGCGTAATCGGAGTCGATGCTTTCGTCTTCTGCCTCTTCTTGAGAACTTCCAAACTCCGATTCATGGATGTCCAAATCTTCCACCCGATAACAGATACAAATGTTGCGGAGAGCACAAACAACATTTACAATTTCACTGAGGAGTAGTGAAGCCCTCGAGCACCCAACAAGCAACGACATCGGTTTTGCAAAAGTCCAATCGTCCTTTCAACTATGTTTCTAGTCCTCGAGTGCCTCATGTTGTAGTTGCTTTCCCTGCTGCCTGGATTTGGAGATCGATATGGAGTCATTAGCCACGGTTCCAGGGGGTAACCCCCATCACCTGTTAAAAATATGATTAACATGTGAAATTTATACAATTTTGGGCGCATAAATACCTAATAGCTAAGTGTTTCTCTCTTCGTTCCGATATTTTCGTTCCAATTGTGACCTCGCTTTACCTAAAGTCCATATATGGGAATCGTGGTTACATCCAGGATATCTTGCGTCAATACACCTTATACGCATTTTGTTACCGCATACCTAAAATCCTGAAATTAATTTAGAAAAACTATAACAATAAATAAATAAATAAGAAATAAAACGAAATACTCACCACCATAGCATTAATGCTAAAAAATCCTTTTCTATTATAATAAAGGAACTCCTCTTCGGATGGTTTTATAATTTTTATATGTGTGCCATCAACACACATAGTGACTCCTGGGACGCCGGCCTTCGCATAAAAGTCTTGCTTCGCTTGCATCTTTTCATCATCAGTCTGTTCAAATGTTATCCACTGAGAGCAAAGCTTTCGCTGCATTATGTCAAGGAAAGATGACAGCGACTTCGACACTGTGGATTGAGCCATCCCAACATTGTCGTCTGCACCAACTCCGTGTTGATAGCTTCCTTCTGCAAAGAATCTTAAAGCAGCCACAACTCGATTAAGCGGGGATAAAGATGTTAACGTGTTGGACCGCGCTTCTTCTGCAAAAGTATCTAACACATACTTAAATGCATCTTTATTTAGACGAAAGTTTTTTTTGGATCTGCAAAAGTAAACAAATTATTTCACACATCAAGAGTTTAAAACAACTAACTTACGATTGATCGCTCATCTCGAATGGATTACAAATGTCTCTCAATTTACGCTTCTCAAGTCTGGACTCTGTATTCTATCGCGCGTTGTTCTCTTCTTCCGATAATAACGCCACTGCTATCGATTCCATTTCTTGAAATTAAAACAAATAAACTTAATTTTTCTGCTACAATGATCCATAAAAAGTAAACACATCACCTCCGGCGGGACAGGGTTCTTCACACTGGAACAGTTTGCCCACAAACACCTCTAATGTATGCCTTGTATATAGCGCCTTGAATAGCGCTAGTTCCAAACCAACTACTACTAGTTTCCACTTCAATCCATTTCCAATGCTTTTAAGAGGCGAATTTAACATGCGGATGTCCTAAGCAGTAGTTAATTGACTACCCCTCAGATAACTATTGAATAGTATTTAACTAGTTCCATAGTAATATATGTATATACTAGTACCATCGAACTAGTTCCGTGGCTAATTCTATCATACTAGTACATATCTGTTTACCATTCAACTATTTAAAACTATAGTTCCATGATTTCATCAGTTAAGTAACCAGTACCTCGTTTCTGCAGTTCTCGAATCGAAAAAGTTTTCACATTAAGCAGGAAACAAAAAATTCCATCGTTTCTCGATTTGTGAGTAAAAAGTGTTTCTGCAAATCAATGCGAAAAGAGGCAACACTGATTACGTTTTTATTGGAATATTCCACGAAAGCTGTCAAGTAGTAAAAAAAAAAAAAATAAACAAACAAAATAAACTAGTAGGAAAAAAACAACAAACCGCTTAAATTCGCTTAATATCGCTTAGCTCCCCATATAAAGTGGTCGAATTATTAGTTTAGCAGGGAATGCTCAAAATAAGCTTGTTTTTTAATTCCTGCTCAACTAACTGTTCGACGAGTTTGTATGGCGAGCCGCTTAAAATCGCTTAATAGCGCTTAGCTCCCTATATAAAGTGGTCGAAATATGCTTGTTTTTTTTAATTCCTGCTAAACTAACTTTTCGACGACTATGTATGGCGAGGCGCTTAATATCGCTTAGCTCCCCATATAAAGTGGTCGAAAAAATAGTTTATCAGGGAATAAAAAACAAATCTCGCACCGTTTTAATTTGTGAGTATTTTTAACGTTTAAAATTTACAATATTTCGACTCCCTACTTTTTAGAAACAGTTTTTCTCGCATTTTTCCAATAAGCATTGAAAAAGCAGTACGTCATAGAAAGTTTTCGCAAAACAAATATTGTAGAAACAGTCACATGTGAGAAGCGATTTTTTTACCGATTCGTAGCGTTTTTATTTCAATTCACATGTTTCATGTGAAAACTTTTTCGATTCGAGAAGTACGAAACGAGGTACTGCTTTCTATAATATTTGTTTTGCTAAAACTTTCTATTATTATAAAGAAATATCTTTTCTTTATGATTTTTTTTTTGATGCCCGCTAAGATATAAAAATATCTAGTATCACTTAGCGTAAAATACCCGGGCATCCTGGCCGTCGGTGGTGCAATGGTTAGTGTGCGCGGCTCTTGTACATGAGATCCTGGGTTCGAACCCGGCTCTGACCACCTTCAAATTTTCTTTCTTCCGGCGCGGTCACCTCGCATAGTGACGGCGACACTATCGAGTATTTAGGCATGATAAAGCTTCTCAAAATACTGTTCGGAATCGGTGTAAAGCGCACAGCACACTGGTTGTGAGAAGCTCTCCCCAATTCCTTCATGGAATGTAATGGGAAACCTTTTATTTTTTTTAATGTCAAATATACAAGTACTTCATTCACTTTTATCAGGAATGCCCAATCGTGGCACCCGAACTTTTTAATTCTATCACTGACACGGGTCGGGAAAAGGAATGACCAATATTGTCATTTGAAGTCATTATTTCTATCAATGACATGCGCCACTTCATAAATTGGGCTATATCTCCGATGTGAAATGGAATTAGGAACAGGACCTAGGTTAGGTTTTAAGAATTGCTAATATTTTTATAAGAGGAATAAAATATTTGGTTTCTATATAAAGCTAGATATATGTATGTTATAAACAATATAACTGGTTTAAAAAGCGCTCATTTGCTCTTTTTTCGGTATAAAACTTATTTTTTTCCAAATATACATTTACAAATAATATGCTAAAAAATCAGATTTCAGAAATTTGGTATATATGGTTTGGGTCTTCGATAAATAAATTTATCGGATAATTTTATCTTCACACCTTTGGCCTAAAGTTATTAATATGCGAAGAGTGATTTTCCCTCCAGGTATATGGTTACCCTATACATAGATTACAAGCTGAAATATGTTGAATCTTTTTGAAATTAATATTTATGTTCTTCAATAAACTTTAAAAAAAACTTTATAACGTTGTTGTTTCTCATACTATAAAAATTCTCTGAGTTTGGATTAAATCGACTGGGAAAAGGGGAATACAAATTCCAACTGGTTATGGACCCAGGTCTCGTGTAGGAGAATACTTAGTTATTATATGGACTACATGGTCTCGTTTCTGCAGATTAAACAATTTAATACTGTAAACTATGACATTTGGATGGTGTACAATATTCGATGAAAAGGCGCTGGGAAGTAACATTCTGTGCATTCAACAATCTCAAATTAACCACGTTTAAAATTCCAAGTCTTATATAGAAGCATGGTATAAACTGTGCCAAGTGGCGCGGCTAAGAAGATAACGCTCCCCAAACAACTTTTATATAGTACAAAGATTGAAGATGAAGATAATGTTACAAAGCTCCTTGAATGTTTTAATGCAATATTGTATTGTATTGTAACTTTGTATGACGGGGTATTGGTGAGTTATTTTCTCGTCTTCCCCAATAGCTCGAAAACTTTGTTATTGCAATTGAGAATATGGATTTGCTATCAACTTTACACATGTTAAAAATAAAGCCAATGGAGGAATCAGAATGGAGAGACATGACCAATAATGAATACGTGGATAAGGAAAGTCAACAACTTCAGAAAAGGTAGAAATACGAAGCAAGAAGTAGATTTCAGAAATTAATACAAAGGGTGACGCTTCGGGTGTGATCGACAAGGTACTATATATCGGCCAAATAAAGTGAAAATGAGTGATAAATATCTTCATGTGCTGTGAAAAAAAACATTTTTGAAAATTCATTAAGAAAGAACAAAACATAAAAACGACATTTCTCATCGTATTGGAGAGAGACATAAGTGCAATTTAATTTTTAATCGAAAAAATATTTTAATATTATTTAGAACTCTGTTTCTCGTCCTTTGGTCACTATAACTGCGTTAAGCCATGGTCTGACCAAATTTGTTAAAACGTTATTCGTATATTTTTCCATTCCCTTTGCATGGCTTCCCAAAAAGTTTGAATGTTTGTTCGCAATTCCATCGGTATTTTGGTATCTAGAATGGCCCAAAAATTCAATTTAGGTATGATCATGGCTCTGAGGGACCATTCCATAACTTCCAACGATTTGTCTGGAAATATTGTTTTTCCGCTCATAGTCATGTCCTGTCATTTCGCAATCAATATTTACTAGCCAATCGACCCCATACCATTATGCTACCGTTTCCATGTTTCACAGTATGAAAAAGATTATTTGGCCTCCATCTTTCTGAAGATTCACTCCATACTCGTTTGCTTCTTTTTTTATTTTTTAAATCAAATTTGGAATCGTCTGTTCAAATAACCCTATCCAGAAAGTTTTCTGGCATACTTAAATACCTTTTGGCGAACAAAATGCTATTTTTATATTTGCGGCAGAACATTGTTGGCGAAGAAACATTGCATACCTCTTTCATTTACTCTTCTCTGAACCGTTCGTGCAGAAACACTTAAGTTTAGGCCTTCTTTTACGCTTCTGGAGGATACTGATTGTTTTTACTGTAATGGCTAAGCAAGGTGTCGGGCAAGGTGACACGCTATAGTGTGATCTCTTTAACATCTTACTGGAGAGCATGATGAGAAATGCTGCAGTCAACATGAATAAAACCATCAGCAGCAAAAGTCGCATGTTGCCCGCGTATGCTGATGATATAGATATCATTGGGCGCACAATGAGGAAAGTTTCTGTGGTGTTTTCGAGAATTGAGAAGGAGTCAGCAAAAGTGAGTCTGACAGTAAATGAAGACAATACAAAATTAATGGTTTCAACGAGCAGGCCCTCCCCGCGATTAGACTTAACCGTCAATGTTGATAACCGAGGTGGTGGACAAATTGATATACTGCCGTAATAAAATCAAAAAATATATGTTATTTGGGCTAAGCACACACTTTAGAGATAAAGCCCTCTCTCAAGTAACAAAAGTCCAGCTATACCAGACTCATACAATTGTCTTGGTTTTATCTGACTTGACTTATCGCAAGCAAACGAAACATCATGTACCGTTCTGAGTGATCGGACCTTAAGGAGTCGACAGATTTGTACGACCAGCCTAGACTGAGCAGTGTTATATACCAAATAAAACCCTTTGACTTGAAATGTGGCAACACCCCAAGTGTGAAGATGTTTGAAGTCAATGAACCGAAAAAAAAAATCCGAAAGCACGCTCTAACTGACGCTAGTGCGGTTTCCTTCCTTTTCCCCTGAACAACGTTGGCATGCGGTCGTACATAGCAGAAGAATTCCACCAAATTAAATTATGCTATACGTACATCAGCAAGCATTGGAAGTACCGCAGTACGTCACCCAGAAAATAATAACAGCACAATTCTTTTGATGCGCGCCAATTTAAATTGGAGATTTTGTTTTGGATTATGTGAGTAGACATCGAAAAGCATCGCTCACGTTTCGCTGTTATTGTGATTCTATACGGAAATAAAAGAGCTTTTTTTGGTTGGATTTGACAGAAAGAATGCAAAGATTCTAAACAACCGAAATTCACCAAAACATCTTTTAATTCTAGACAAGCAGCGAGCAACAAAACAAGCAGTAACCACAAGGCATCGCAAAGTCTGAAAAGCCAAAGTCACAACGACACCAACGCCTTGACGAACAACGCCTAACTCTAGTAGGAGGAGAGATATAATACGACAGCAACCACAGAATCGTAGACACAGAACAACAGAATCATAAAATGTTAAAATCTTTCAATAACTTCCATAATTACAAAAAATTGAGGCAATGCCAGATTCTCGTTCAAGTGCTAACACCAATGTCTTCAAATCTAAAACAGTGTCACGATGGTAAGAACATCAATATCTCCAACGAGTGGGAGTAATATGAACAATGGTCAAAGCAACAGCAGCTCCTCCTTTAACCGGCAGCAGCTATACTTACAACCTACAATATCACCAACAAAAGATCCAAAAGAAAAACTTTCCCAAAGCAACGAAACAAGCGATGAAAATTAAACGAAGGCGCCAAATAAAAGAAATCAAAGTGAAGTGTGTTGTTAAGTTAACAAGAAAATAATAAGAAAATAAGCGTAACTTCGCCAGGAAGATTTTCAATTGTTTTATTATAAATAATAATTTGTTATAGTCGGGGATTTCGTGAGTGTGCCCATGTATTTGTGGTTGGCTGGAAAATAAAACTATAGCGAAAGCCAAAAATTCGCTGATAACTAGAGTGGAAAAAACAAAGAAATGGCAAACTACAGTGTAACACCAGTCTCAAAAGCGGACAAGTATTAAAGAAAATGTTTCCATAGTTCGTCATAATACAAGATAATTGGCAAAAAGGTAAAACATCCCGTGAAATAATTTAGAAAGTGCCAATATAAATTAAAACAATAGCAATTACTAAAATTGTAGCCAGCTCTACCGGTTTAAATCATAAAAAAAAGAAGAAGGAACACACCGGCAGTGAAAGTTCTGAAATGGTAACATAAACCTCAATAAACAACAAATCAAATAATTACGCCGGGCCAAATTACAAAAGTGACTACAATAACAGTCACGGGTTAAAAAGACACACAAAGCATTGAGAAAAAGAAACACAATAACAAGAAAAGGTAAAAATTAATTAATTTAAAATTGCAGAAAGCATCAACAAACTTAACGATAGTGCCAGGTCAAGTATCGAAACCCAAAAACCATAGTAACGAATCAAATAATAGCGGTGGGTCAAATTACAAAAGAAAATAATCACAAACATCAAATCTAGATCATGATTTCGGACTAAAAGTCGCAAGTAAACAACTAAAAATACAACAGTTAAACGCGACAAAGTTAACAATAGTGAAAGAAACAATAACAATAGTGAACTAAAACAAAAACTGACGACGGAATAGCAACAAGGTGATAACATTAAAACAACAGCAATAGCCTAAAGCAATTACAAATACAAATTATAAATTAGTAACAACAAGGTGATCACATTAATGCAACAACAATAGCCTAAAACAAATTATAAATTAAGTACAACAAGCTAAGATCAACAAAAATAAACTAGAAGTACAAAAAACTAAAATGAACAACAGTACAACATTAACAGCAGCGACGTCAACAAAAACAACTTTAAAGCTGAGTACAGACACATCAAATTCGCGTCAAACATTGAGAGTGTATGAGTATAAAACGACACAGGTATACATCATGTTTGACACAAATTCAAATCATTTTGAGTTTCGATCAAACAAGAGGCCATTTTTGAAGCTTTTTGACATGTGTGTATCGATAAATTCCCTTAATTTTTTAGTCATTCCTTCATCCACGCCCGTTTCTTCCGATTTTTTGTTCGTTGTTCTTTCTTACACCTACTGCCCATGCTATTGCAAAGATACAATCATCCGTGCCACTAAAATACCGCACCCGTCTTTACATTAGTATATCCGCGTAAAAATTAATGTTTGAAACTTCATGTTTGATATGTCTGTATTCGACGTCAAACTGAATTTTGCTAATACACTTACAATGTTTGACGAGAAATTGATTTATCTGTACTCAGCTTAACACCAACTGGAGCATCAACTGCAGCCGTGTTTACACCAGAAGCTTATTTACCATAGAAGACATCAGGATGAACCTGCACAGTTAAGGTCGTAAGTGGGTGAAAGTAGTGGTGTAGAGGTTGTAGATTGTATTAGACCATATACGAAATTCATGAACACAGATTGCCGAGATTTGGGTAACATTTAATTAATTTTGTTTTAAATATTTAATTAGTCGTCCGAAAAAGGAGAAGTAAACTCCTCTATAAAACAAATTTCTGTTTTTTATTAATCCAAGTCTCGTCCGAGCTAGGAGAAACGAACTTCTATACAACAAATAAAACTGAAATTTTCGCTATATCCTGCGGGGTAGAAAAGTCTCGAAAGAGCCATGAGATCTGGTAGTCCTGACAAAAAATCCTGTCCTGTGGTTTAAAGTCTCCTTTATCCACCATGGCCTAGGAGATCTGGTACTGCTAATCAAAAAAATCCTGTCCTGTGGGTCAAGCTTCACTTGATCGACGATGGCTTTGTAATACGTAACGTCTTTTATTAGAATCATAGTTTAGGAAACTTTTGTTAGAATATTTGCATTTTTTTTTGGAAACCTATGCAATTTTTTTTTGATTTCCATTGCTGTCAATCTCTGAAATTATAAGGTCTAAACGTACGAATAATAAATGAACATAAAATTAACACATACTAACCCTAATACAAGTTAAAATTTAAGAATAATAAAACAAACCTTTGTATTTATATAGTAATTATGTTAAGAATTTTTGTGTTATCTTGCAATAATATGAAATATTGTTGAATATTAATTTGCAACTGTACAAGATTTTGTAGAGTCCCAAATTGGGCAATAAAAAAATTTATATTGAATTTCACAAATTTTTGGAATGAGGAAATCTTTATTTATTTATTTTTTATTTAATTTGTATTTATTATCGGTTGGTGGTATACAAAAGGGGTAACTCTAATCTAAACTGGTTACCATGGTATAGGGCTGGGTAAAGTAGAGAGTACACCCGGGTCACTACGAGAAGATAAAAGAGGTGTCCTTGTCTATAGGTCCATCTGCACTGGTACAAATTTTTCTTGTCATGGTTTCATTATTCACACAGCGTTCACGAACGTACACCCAAGCCCCGCGAGCCATAGCCGTGCCCAAATTGAAAAGTTGCTAGTGTGTCAGTTGTGTGTATAATATCTTTGGTGAACAGTGTCTCATTGCAGTAATATTTGTCAACATTCTCGAGCTCTTTCCGTTACGTTTGAAACCTAAATAAATAGACATGACAATCTCTAGGACTCTTCGAGAGATAAATACTCCGAAAAATATATGGCCCTAAAGTGCAAAACGGTGAGTATCGGTGACGCATGAACCATGAGCTGTATGAGCTTTATCCTGACATTGACATTAAGGGGATCAAAATAACGCGAATGCGCTGGCTAGGCCATGTCAGAGAATGGATGAAGACGAACCAGCACGACGGGTTTTCGAAACCGACGAAAAATAGGAAGACCAAGACTCCGTTGCAGGAATCAGGTTGACGAATCCCTGCGTACAGTTGGTATCACCAACTGGAGACGTTAGACAAAAGATCGAACTGGTTGACGAAATATGTTATCCTTGTTTTGTAAGGTTCATGACGTCCGGGGTTGTTCGAGACTGGATAAGTTAGTAAGGAATAGCGATGCGGTCAGTTAGGAAGTACCTCGATTCCTTACACAAAGATGATTAAAACTTTCATTAGACCCAACAGTTTTATATTTCTAACATATTGTTCGTGCTCCGAATATAGAAATTTAAATTTTTTTTGATATATCAGTCCAATAGATCCTTTATATCCTTGGGTAAAGGTCTCATGCTTTATTTTTAACTTTCTAAAAATAACGATTAATTTTTAGTTTAGTTTTTGCAATTGTTGACTTATCAAGAAATTTTAAATGTTATTTTTATTTACATTTTGTTTATTTCTTAAGATCATGGCAATGTGCACTTTATTTTGTCACTTGCAAATTCGAACTATCTGCCTAATTTGTATCGCAGCAACTTATCAAAATTTTTTAACGGGATTTTCTTTTTGTGAAAAGCATAAGTACTGTTATAGAAATAAATGGTTCCCGGATTAGTGAGAGAGGATTTTTGAGAGTGTCACCGTCACTGAGCGAGGTGGCCGCCATCGAAAGAAATTTAAGGTGGTCAGAGTATGAATCGAACCCACGTTCCCATACACAAGAGCCGCGCACACTACCATTGCACCACCGAAGGCCAGGATGGCTACTGTTATAAAGAGCACAAAAGCCCAAAACTTACCAAAATTGGAGATTATAACTTGTTTGCACTTTATTTTGTCCTATAGTCCTCAGATTTTTCGTTGAGTAGTTTTGCCATGGGCACGTAGCCTATGACTAAGGATGCGTTGTGTGCTAGTAGATAGCGGTGCCACATCCCACAAGTCCTGCAATCAAGATTTACATACACAATTCAACGTTGTCAAATAGGTTATACATATTTCCGGAGAAAATTCGATTTTCAAGTAAAAATAAAAGTAAATACATATAAAAGTTGGAAAACATTGAATAGAGCTAACCAACGTTATGTATGTATGTTCCCTCCATGGTAGGGAACTTTATTTCGGTAACAGCAACAGCATTGTCAAAAGACGACAAGGTAATTTTTGATTCTAAGCAAGGTGTCTTTGAAGACTTGGATGGATACACCATATTGATGGCAACAAATAAAGACAACTTATTTGTGCTAAATACGGGTAAAATTCTAGTTTTTTTCAATCTGATTGCAATTGTGTGGTTGCAGAGTAAGGAGAGCCAGTCATTTTCGATTCGTTCGAAAAATTGAAATCGGCAAAGGAGTTTAACTTTTAATTGTTTGAAGATTTAAATCTTTTAAGCTCCCGAGTTTTATTTTTAGCTCGTGAGCCGAATTTTTATTTTCAAAGATTTTAAAATTAGCTCGATTCCGATTTAATTCAAAAAGAATGATTTTTTAATTATTAAATGTATAGGAAAAATTTACATATGGGCGCAAAAATTTAAAAGCGGGCAACAAATTGTCAAAGTTTGATAATACGGGAAAATTGATTGAAACGATGGAAGGGGTTTAAAATGGGAAGGTGTTTAAAAATGGGGCAAAACTCGCCCCGAATGATAATGAACACAAATCTTCAAAATGCAGTAAAAAAGTGGGCGAAAGGGTAAATGTTAAA
This sequence comes from Phaonia tiefii, assembly GCA_963931995.1. Lineage (NCBI taxonomy): Eukaryota > Metazoa > Arthropoda > Insecta > Diptera > Muscidae > Phaonia > Phaonia tiefii. The sequence continues at coordinate 85,308,438 of OZ008371.1, read as the reverse complement.
GATGCGAGAAAAATGGATTTGAAAGAATAGGAATGTGGAAAAATTTTTAATGTGTATAAAAAGGGTAAAAATGAGGCAAAATGGGTAAAACTTCAAAATGCGAGAAGAATCATTTGCATAGGTTAGGAATGATGCAATAATTGTAAAAAAAATTGCATTTATGAGCAAATAGTGTGTAGAGCGTAAAAAGGTAAATCGTTAAAATTCGAAATAATACAGTTTCATGTTTGGGCAAAATAGTTTCAATTGATTTTGTTCAATACCAATCTAGAAATTGTACATTAAAAATTTTGCAATTAAAGCCAACAAATGTGTTTTTCTAAAAGTGTTTAAAATTATGAACAACAATGAAGACATATTTTAACGCATTTTGAGCTTTTACCTTGTTTTTTTTGCCCCCTTCTTACCCAAGTTGTAAACCATTCCAACCTGATGCTATCTTTTTAAAGTTTAAACATTTTTGTCGCTTTTTCAATAATCCAAAACTAATGTTATTTGAAGACTTGCAATTTTTGCAGCATTATATTTTTGCTTACAAATTAATTAATGCAATCAATTATTTTGATCATGTTGATTAACAATAATCAATGTTAAAAACTGATTTATCATCGAAAAATTCATCACTTCTTATAAAAATGCACCTCCCTGCCTGTTCCTGCTTCGAGATTCGGAAACTAGTAAAATTATCCCACGACAAAGAAAATTCTAATAAGATGTACATGGTCAATTTTTACTGAAAGAGTAAAACGGTAAAAAAATATATTCTTTGCGTTTCACACGGTACAGAATAAATTCCGTTAAAATACAACCCTAAGTAAGCATAGGAAAATGCTACTGTCATTTGCTTCCACGTTTCACTTTGCACTTTCAGTTCTCTTATGTCGGGCATCTGCAGAAATTGAAAAAATAGTAAAAAAAATCAAATCCGAAGAAAAAGGTAAGAAAATATATACTCTTTATTTTTTTTTCGTGGAATTTGCTTTGTGTAATAGAGAAAGACTTTAACTTATAAAATAAATCCATAAAGAGTACAATTAATGCTTTTTTTGTTGATTTTTATGGCTTTGAAATGTACCGCAAATTTCATATAACGTTAAAGACTTTATTTTCCAAAAAGTTTTTTTTCAGAAAATTCTAAGGATGAAAAAATTATGACAATCCACTGATTTTGGAGAACTTTCGCCCAAGTTTCTAAATTCATAGGGATTTTTTTTTAAATTTTTTAATTTTTCGCTGTATTGCCCACCTAACTTGTGTAACGTTAAAAGACAAATTTCACTGAAAAAATTTTACATTCTGACTCGTCATTAAAACATATTATTTTGTTTTCAGAAACCGCTGAGCCGGACAGAAATAAACAAAAACTACACCGACAAGTTAAAGAAGAATAAAAAAAATCCAATGAGTGTTCGAACTCACGGGCGATGTGTTAACACCTTTTTGCTACACGGTACCTGTTCGATTTCTATGAACACATTTGTAAATGTTACATTGGAAAATAAAAAAAAATTAATGTGAGAAGTTGGAAGTACTTATGCTTTTAGTATATTTTTTTAATTAATCAATTAAAATTATCAAAACTTTCAATATTGTAAATACATAGGAATTTGCTGGTTTTTGTTTGTTTTATTTAACTTATTTGGTTAGTAAATGGGCACACTGCAGTATATATGTACTGCATTAAAAATTACAGTAAGCAGTAAATTTACTGATTACTGAAAAAATGCAGTAAATTTTTACTGATAATGAAATTTAATTTGCATTACCAGTCAAATCATAGGGCCGTATTCATAATAATCAGTAATCGGGCATTACTGATTACTGAAAATTCAATGCACCTCATCGTAAATCGCTGAAAAAAATTTTAGTAATCAGTAAAAATTTACTAGTTAAAGAATTATTTTTACTGAAATTGTAGTAGTACTGCAAAGTGCCCATCTATTGTAAATGCCTTAAGTACAAATAGTTAATATTGGCTTATGGTAACTAAAATAAGATATATAAATTTTTGATTCGATTGTATCTATAGTAGTTTTCGAAAACTGCATCTATAGTAGTGGAATTGTTAGCTGTGGGGGTTTGTGGATAATTGCTCATATGCAAGTGGAAAACGTCAAATAAAAATTTTGATAAAGCTTGCGACTGTGGGTTTGCACAATTTGTATTAAAATCTCCACCCATAATAATTGGCATGAGATGGAGATTGTTACCCAATTGTCGTGCACCAGTTTCAGTGTAAGGCAACAGTACGTAATGAAGATATGTTATAATCTTAATTTATATTGGAATCTAATAGAAATTTTATTAGAATTAACATTACCTCCATTCAGCTTTGATACACTTGTTGTTTTATGTTCTGAGTTATAATTTTTTTGGTGTTTTTGTATTTGTTGCGGTTGACAAGTTATTAATCAGCTGTTTTTATTTTACAGCAATGGTTTTCGAAAATTAGTAGCTAATATTGCACACTAGATGGTGCTTATATGCAGCTGTTAAGTATGAATGACAATCTCAAAGATGAAGACAACTTTTAGTTTTCCTTATATTTGACAAGTTTAGTTTTTAGTTTTCCTTATTTTGCTTTGTTTTAGTAAATTTTTTATTAAAAGTGCAAAAAATCTTTTTAAAAGTTATTAAAATTTTGTTTCATTTGCCTACGATAACATAATGTACGACAATTAGTGAAAATTAGTCGCTACTACTGCACACTAGATGGTGTTGAGTATATTGTATGCAGCGTATTAGTACACTAAACACTCATACATAGCTCACACCGATTTGATAACGCTTTACGATTGGTTAACGATTTCATCGCACATCTTACTCTAAATTTGTGATTGTATTGTGAAAAAGATTTTTACCCCCAGCGTATAGATGTTTACACATCAAAAACAGCGTTCAGTCGTATGATGACGTTACATTTAAATAATTTAATACTTACAATTATTTAAAGAACAGTACAAGCACATGTGTCATTATTATCTTGCTTAAGCGCCCAATAGACCACATAAATCTTTGCGCAAATCACTTATGTGTGTCAGTGAAATAAAGTTCTATGTGTCACACGTACGACTTTGCGCAAATCGAGCTGATAAATCAAAACCATTTAGATTTTTCGGCATCTTTGCGCAAATATTTGTTTGGTCTGTGGGCATTTGCATCAAATCTGCTTCTTTGTTACTGCCACTGCCAAAACGACGGCAATAGCTGCGTTTTCATCCCGTTTCTCCGATTACTTCACTCGCCGAGCACTTACTTCCAATGAACTTTGCACAAATATTTGCACGGTGTGTGTGCTAAATACGTGTGACTTTGCGCTAATAATTTGTATGGTCTATTGGGCGCTTTAATACTTTTTGTTTTATTCCCACAAAAAACAAAGAGAATGGAAAGCAACAGACACATGAACATACATACATGGTTATTAGGGCGGGTCGATTTGTAGGGAGTGAAAAAATTCACCAATTTCCCTATGATTTCCGTATTCTATGGGTTATTCCATGAAAATTTGCCGAAGGAACCATACCTCTATCGTTAAAATCGAGTCCCCTACTTTTTGTTGGTAAAAAGTTCTAAAGTTACGGGCATTTTTGTACAAATTTTGGACCATTTTTCCATTTTTTTCATGATTTTGTCTAAGAATATTACTTTTATGGCCATTTTTTGGCTCAATCCATTATTTAATTCAATTTACAATTCAAAACGAAGAGTTTAAGCCCAAATTTATCGAATTCCGTTGATTAATTCATGCGATATTGCTAAAACAAAATAACACATAAAACCAACTTTTTGATTTTTTTTCCCTTTTTATTTTTTTTTCTACAAAAATTCAAATTAAGAGATAATAAAGTATCTATCAACCTATTATCAAAAAAAATATTCAATTTGAGTGTAGTAAAAGACAAAATGTGAATAAAAACATTATTTTTTCTGAAAGTCTTGTTTGCTTTCAAGTCTGGGTGTTTTCGTACGGCTCTCTAATGTCGTCGACATATCGCCTTCTACATTCTTTCCTGCAACTCGTTTAGCAGTGGCAGCCAGCAATTGGACATGTCTTTCCGTTCCTTGAATGTGTAAAGAAATTTGTGGATCATCGAACGGTGGCACTTCGTAATTTAAATATCCCTCCAAATGTTCATACGAATAACTTTGCGTAAACAGTGGTTCGAATAAAATGGTATCGTCATTTAAATCAATCATATTTGTATATTCCGTACAATTAAAGTTTATAAGAGATTTTTTATAAACTCTAAGTTCCGTTGGGTCGACAATATCTCTTCGGTAATGTAAAATCTTCTTTATAGCAATGTTTCGTTTTTCCATTCTATCATCAAACAACATAGATAGCAAGATATTTTCTGAGTGTGCAAAATATGGATTATCTTGAATTACTGTATTTACAACTCCAAGTAAATTCGGTGGTAAAAATCGTGTCCAAGTAATAAATTTAAAAAGTAATGTAATACCGTATGCGGCAGAGCTATAATACTTAACATTGAAATACATTGGCGTGTATACTTTTATTATATAGTTAGCCAGAATTTTTAAATTTTCAGTTGGATTATTAGTTGTCACATACAACCGTAATAATCTATTGGTTTTGGTCAGCCAAGAGAATGTGCAATTGGCCCTGGTTTTATGTGAGACAAATCCGCAGGAACCACACCATTAGAAATTGCATTGGCCATTAACATCAAGTACCTCGAATCGGTAGATAATTCTTCTGAATTTAAATCACCAGGAGGCATATTTTCCAAAGCGATTTCCTCAAAATCGGTTAGCACCTGAAAAGAAAACATAAAAGCTAAAAAATAGAATGAAAAATGGTAAAGAATCAGCTATAAAAATTACATACCGGAAGATTTTCACAATCAGCAATTTTTGAGCTCAACTTTCCGGTAGTTGATCGTGGTCCAGTGGTGGTTGATTTGTCGAAAGTGTCAAACAAATGTCTAAACGGAAGCTCGTTAAAGTTCGTTGCTCACTGGGATTGTTGGTATAGTTGTTGGTATCGTCTCTTCACTTCCACTATCCTGTTCCGGTATCGTTTGTATTCTGTTATTATATTGATCGCGCATGAAATCTTTTAAGTTTTCTGGGATAGATCCACATGAGCAGTCGTTTTCTTTCAAGTTGCATTTACATTTTCCAATGTTGAATAATTGGTTTGTTGATTCTACGAATTTTTTGAATTCTGTTGCGCGTTTTACTCGTTGTTTATCTGCATTACTATATGCGTCAAGCAAATTATTCAATTTTCTAATGATGCTACCTTTGAGTATAAGTTCAATATTAAGTTGATTCCAAATTTCTAACAATCTGTCTGCTACTTGGGGAGTAAATGTTTTATACGAAAACATTTTGCTTTGGGCTTTTGAACGTTCGGCCAAGAAAAAATAGTACTTCAATATATCTCGTTTAGTTGACAGATTAATATCAGGTAATTCACAGGCCACGCCAAAAGAAAAAACATCATGAGAGACCAAATGTTGCAAATTACTGCGTTGGGTATCTGTTGGATTTTGCGATGAACCAGGCTCTGAATCCATTTTTTAAACCATCACTAAAAGTATTAAATATGTTTTTCATAGAATAATAATATAACTATTAACTATAATAGTTAGCAATGTTTTTACACTTACCTTTAAATCTTTTCTAAATTTCAAAATAGTTTGATTATTTGTTAGTTATTTCAAGTAACACTTCACTGAAATGACGCTCAAACAAAACTAGCATACACTGGAATATTATAAACAAACAAAAATAAAGAAGTCTATAAAGAAACTAAAAACAAAAAGAAATAAACAAACATAACACAGGGTGTGCACCCTGTGAAAAAATATGCCAATAATGTAAAGCGCAAATCAGTCCAGTCGTAACGTAAGGTTCGTAAGCTTCGTAAGTCAAAAAAATTTAGCCAAAAAAATGGCCATGAAAGTAATATTCTTGGACAAAATCATGAAAAAAATGGAAAAATGCTCCAAAATTTGGACAAAAATGCCCGTAACTTTTGAACCGTTGGACCATTTTGTAAATTGATCAAAATGAGCTCACCTTTCCAACGCGCCTACTGGCGATTAAACCCGATCGATAGTTTTTGAGTTATGGATGTGAACGTGTAGGTAATATTTCATACGAACGTCAATTTGGGAAAAAATCTACCAACAAAAAGTAGGGGACTCGATTTTAACGATAGAGGTATGGTTCCTTTGGCAAATTTTCATGGAATAACCCATAGAATACGGAAATCATAGGGAAATTGTCGAAAAATAAATCAACCCGCCCTAATGGTTATGTTCGTACATCGCTACACAAGTTCACAAAATTTTCGTTGCTCTCTTGCTATCTCATTTTTATATATGCATAATCCGTCATTATTCACTTTACTCTGAGAGTGTTCCGCACCCACATTTTATTTGACTTACCTTTCACAATAATAAAAAACCAACCAGTAAAAAACATAGTTTTTGACTATAAATTCTTTATATATGACCACGCCCCTTTGTTCAATTCCGCCCATATTTGCAGCAGATCTTAGAATATGTACACCTAACCAACATACCCAATTTTGTTCAAATACCGTTTACAGGAGCAGAAATAATTTATTTTTAATTTGTGATTTGTATGGGAGGTACCACGCCCCTTTATCCAATCCCACCCATATTTTAGTAGCTCAATTCTGTCGTCGCCGTTAGTTAGACAGTGAAGTTTCAGTTCGATTGGATCACGGGAAAAGGTTAAAAATCAATCCAAAGTTTTTTCGGTGAGCAGACAGGTGAAGTTAATATAAAGAATTTAAAAAGGCGTTCAATCATATGATGACGTTTAATTTAAATAATATTAATACTTAATAACACTTGAAAATATTTAAAGACAAGTGTCATTATTTTCTTGCTTAATACTTGTTGTTCTATTCCCACAAAAAACAAAGAGAATTCAAAGCAACAGGCACATGTCCATACATACACTGTTATGTTCGTACATACGCTACACAAGTTCACAATTTTCGTTGCTCTCTTTCTATCTCATTTTTATATACATACGTATAAACACGTCATTATTCTCTTTGCTCTGAGAGTGCTTCGCACCCACACAAACAACTATTCGCTGCCGCTACATTAGTGTGTGTATTTTCATAGGGTAAATTTATAGTAGAGCCGCCATATGTCTCATCTGACGATTCCTTTCACACTCTTCGTGATGCGGTCGGTGTGATAGAGAGATGTTTGACGAAAAGTGATATACACCAGGTGGTATTACAATAATTTCTTGCTTTAATTTTCCATGCCATTTTGGTGAAAAACTGTGAAATTTAAATGTGTTTTAAAATTTTTTTTGACTGTTATTGTTAGCATACATTTGTGTTGTATTTAACACAATAATTTTAACACACAAAACGAAATGCCGTTGTTGTTATTTTGTTCGTTGTTTTGAACCATTGCCTCTATCGGGTATTAGTAAACCAATTCTTTTCAACATCAAACGTAAATATCACACCAGGCCAAATGTTATAAATTTGGTGGAAGAACTAGTAGATCTACTATAAGTATTAATCTATGGTTTTTTTTCGCAGTCTGACAATCTGTGTTTCATGTTTGGGCAAAATAGTTTCAATTGATTTTGTTCAATACCAATCTAGAAATTGTACATTAAAAATTTTGCAATTAAAGCCAACAAATGTGTTTTTCTAAAAATGTTTAAAATTATGAACAACAATGAAGACATATTTTAACGCATTTTGAGCTTTTACCTTGTTTTTTTTTGCCCCCTTCTTACCCAAGTTGTAAACCATTCCAACCTGATGTGCTATCTTTTTAAATTTTAAACATGTTTGTCGCTTTTTCAATAATCCAAAACTAATGTTCGATGAAAATGTTATATATTCTATAACCTTGCTGGCTTTTTTGGTCGCAATTCCAATGTATTAAATAAAACTATTTAATTCAATTGTTTTCCCTACGTTTCGATGCTTTATTGGCATCCTCTTCAGGGGAGTTTTATTCTAAATAACAATGATAACAATTAATATTACATTTAGTATTTTCCGTTCACTGTTCACACTTACTTCGTTTTTCTATACATATATTTATTTGCATGTCTATTTAGTGTTAATCTAACATAAATGTATATATGTCGTACATGTATGTTTTCTCCACACTATATATGTTTGTCCAGTGTTAGCGTCATGTAGTAGTGACAATTTGTCTTGTCTTTGTCCTCTTTTGTGTTCATACTTATGTCATGTTTTTGTTGAATTCTCAAACTCTCTAGTGTATATCTCCTGTTAGTGTTCTTCTCTCTGTCTATAATTCTGACGTTTTCCATGTCTGGTGTGTGATTGTTCTCCATCATATGTTGTGAGAGTGCAGCGCTCATTCTCCTGTTCCTTATGTCTGCCTTGTGTTCTGTCATTCTAGTTTCCAATGATCTTTTAGTGGTGCCAATGTATATTTGCCCACATGTTTCATCAGTGTTGCCAGTGCATGAAATTTCATATACTACATTGTGTTGGTGGTTTTTGTGTATCCGGGTTTTTGGCTTGGAGAATATGTTCTGTAGGGTATTGTTGGGTTTGTGTGCAATTTTAATGTCATTATTGAAAATGTTTTTCAGTAATTTGTTATCTGTTAGCGATGGTATGTATTTGACGCTTATATATGATGTGTTTTCGTTTCGATTTTCCGTAAGTTGGGTTGTAGTGTTTGTTGTCCTATTGTTATATTTTTGTATTAAGTGTTTTATGATATATTGTGGATAGTTGTTTTTGTGGAGAATTTTAGTTATGATTTTGTAATTTTTGTTGTGGAATTTTTCATGACTGTTATCGAAAACTGTTTTAATGAAATTGTAGGCTGTGTTTAACTTTTGATTTTGCGGTTGTTTGGAGTAATAATTCATCATTCGTCCGGATGCTGTCGGTTTTGAATACCAGTCTGTAATTAAAGTTGTTGATTGACTGTGTATCTTCAAGTCCAGGAATGCAATGGTTTCGTCTATTTCTTTTTCTATGGTGAATTGTATTTTATTATGGTATTTGTTCAAGTGTTCTAAAATGGTGTCCGTGTCCTGTCTTTTGATGATGGCAAAAATATCATCAACATATTTAACCAACACTTTGGGTTTTATATTATGTTTCCGTAAGTCTGTAAATGTGTCGTCTAATAATTTGTCCAGCACTATGTCAGCTATTGTTGGAGAGAGTGGGTTTCCCATCGGCATTCCATACGTCTGAGTATGTATGTTTTCATCAAAGATGAAGTAGTTGTTGTCGTTGAGACAAAAATTGAGGATTTTCAAAAATGTTTGTCTAGGTATGTCCGTGTATTTTGAAATTGTTGCCCATTGGTGCATGATATTTTTAATTGCCAAATGTGTAGGGATGTTCGTGAATAATGAGACAACGTCGAATGAGACCAGAATGTCGTCATCTTCAAGTGGTATGTGTGCTAGCCTTTCCCTAAGTATTCTGCTATTTTTAATGTTGTATTGGTCCGATATAATATTCTGCAGTATTGTCCCTATATGTTTAGATAAGTTATAGCAAGGTACGTTCGTAGATGCTGAGATCGGTCTAAGAGGTATGTCAGGTTTGTGTATTTTCGGTAGTCCGTAGAGTCTTGGTGCTATTGCCGCATGACATGTAAGTTTTTGTTTTAGATATGTGTCAATATGTTTGTTTTTGTAAAGATCTGTAATGATGTTATTGTTAGTTTTCTGTAATTTGGTGGTGGGGTCTTTTCTAGTTGGCCTGTATGTTGTTTTGTCCTCCAGTATTTGTGACATTTTCGTGCTGTATTCTCGCTTGTACATAATGACAGTTTTATTACCCTTGTCCGCTGTTGTGATGATGATTCTGTTCCTATGCTCTCGAAGTAATTTCTCCGTGCGTTTGTAGATGGTAATTATAAACTTTTCCCTCGGTGTGTTGTTCAGCCTTCGCTTGTAATTGTTAATATTATTCGCTATTCTCGTTCTGATGATGTCCTTTTCCCTATCATCTTTGTGCTGTTGTACTCCTTGTTCCAGTTCTGCGATGATGTGTATGGGTGAGAAACTTTTGCCTGTGATTGGTATGGCAAATTTGGATCCTAGTGAGAGCAGCCATTTGGATTCCGTTGGAAAGTATACGTTGGTGTTATTGATGAACCAATCCTCATTGAATGTGAGTCCTAATTTGTCGAAAACTTGCAATTTTTGCAGCATTATATTTTTGCTTACAAATTAATTAATGCAATCAATTATTTTGATCATGTTGATTAACGGTAATCAATGTTAAAAACTGATTTATCATCGAAAAATTCATCACTTCTTATAAAAATGCACCTCCATGCCTGTTCCAGCTTCGAGATTCGGAAACTAGTAAAATTATCCCACGACAAAGAATATTCTAATAAGATGTACATGGTCAATTTTTACTGAAAGAGTAAAACGGTAAAAAATATATTCTTTGCGTTTCACACGGTACAGAATAAATTCCGTTAAAATACAACCCTAAGTAAGCATAGGAAAATGCTACTGTCATTTGCTTCCACGTTTCACTTTGCACTTTCAGTTCTCTTATGTCGGGCATCTGCGGAAATTGAAAAAATAGTAAAAAAATCAAATCCGAAGAAAAAGGTAAGAAAATATATACTCTTTATTTTTTTTCGTGGAATTTGCTTTGTGTAATAGAGAAAGACTTTAACTTATAAAATAAATCCATAAAGAGTACAATTAATGCTTTTTTTGTTGATTTTTATGGCTTTGAAATGTACCGCAAATTTCATATAACGTTAAAGACTTTATTTTCCAAAAAGTTTTTTTTCAGAAAATTCTAAGGATGAATAAATTATGACAATCCACTGATTTTGGAGAACTTTCGCCCAAGTTTCTAAATTCATAGGGATTTTTTTTTTAAATTTTTTAATTTTTCGCTGTATTGCCCACCTAACTTGTGTAACGTTAAAAGACAAATTTCACTGAAAAAATTTTACATTCTGACTCGACATTAAAACATATTATTTTGTTTTCAGAAACCGCTGAGCCGGACAGAAATAAACAAAAACTACACCGACAAGTTAAAAAAGAATAAAAAAAATCCAATGAGTGTTCGAACTCACGGGCGATGTGTTAACACCTTTTTGCTACACGGTACCTGTTCGATTTCTATGAACACATTTGTAAATGTTACATTGGAAAATAAAAAAAAATTAATGTGAGAAGTTGGAAGTACTTATGCTTTTAGTATATTTTTTTAATTAATCAATTAAAATTATCAAAACTTTCAATATTGTAAATACATAGGAATTTGCTGGTTTTTGTTTGTTTTATTTAACTTATTTGGTTAGTAAATGGGCACACTGCAGTATATATGTACTGCATTAAAAATTACAGTAAGTAGTAAATTTACTGATTACTGAAAAAATGCAGTAAATTTTTACTGATAATGAAATTTAATTTGCATTACCAGTCAAATCATAGGGCCGTATTCATAATAATCAGTAATCGGGCATTACTGATTACTGAAAATTCAATGCACCTCATCGTAAATTGCTGAAAAAAATTTTAGTAATCAGTAAAAATTTACTAGTTAAAGAATTATTTTTACTGAAATTGTAGTAGTACTGCAAAGTGCCCATCTATTGTAAATGCCTTAAGTACAAATAGTTAATATTGGCTTATGGTAACTAAAATAAGATATATAAATTTTTGATTCGATTGTATCTATAGTAGTTTTCGAAAACTGCATCTATAGTAGTGGAATTGTTAGTTGTGGGGGTTTGTGGAGAATTGCTCATATGCAAGTGGAAAACGTCAAATAAAAATTTTGATAAAGCTTGCGACTGTGGGTTTGCACAATTTGTATTAAAATCTCAACCCATAATAATTGGCATGAGATGGAGATTGTTACCCAATTGTCGTGCACCAGTTTCAGTGTAAGGCAACAGTACGTAATGAAGATATGTTATAATCTTAATTTATATTGGAATCTAATAGAAATTTTATTAGAATTAACATTACCTCCATTCAGCTTTGATACACTTTGTGTTGTTTTATGTTCTGAGTTATAATTTTTTTGGTGTTTTTGTATTTGTTGCGGTTGACAAGTTACTGAAATGTTTTTATTTTACAGCAATGGTTTTCGAAAATTAGTAGCTAATATTGCACACTAGATGGTGCTTATATGCAGCTGTTAAGTATGAATGACAATCTCAAAGATGAAGACAACTTTTAGTTTTCCTTATATTTGACAAGTTTAGTTTTTAGTTTTCCTTATAATGTACGACAATTAGTGAAAATTAGTCGCTACTACTGCACACTAGATGGTGTTGAGTATATTGTATGCAGCGTATTAGTACACTAAACACTCATCCATAGCTCACACCGATTTGATAACGCTTTACGATTGGTTAACGATTTCATCGCACATCTTACTCTAAATTTGTGATTGTATTGTGAAAAAGATTTTTACCCCCAGCGTATAGATGTTTACACATCAAAAACAGCGTTCAGTCGTATGATGACGTTACATTTAAATAATTTAATACTTACAATTATTTAAAGAACAGTGCAAGCACATGTGTCATTATTATCTTGCTTAAGCGCCCAATAGACCACATAAATCTTTGCGCAAATCACTTATGTGTGTCAGTGAAATAAAGTTGTATGTGTCACACGTACGACTTTGCGCAAATCGAGCTGAAAAATCAAAACCATTTAGATTTTTCGGCATCTTTGCGCAAATATTTGTTTGGTCTGTGGGCATTTGCATCAAATCTGCTTCTTTGTTACTGCCACTGCCAAAACGACGGCAATAGCTGCGATTTCATCCAGTTTCTCCGATTACTTCACTCGCCGAGCACTTACTTCCAATGAACTTTGCACAAATATTTGCACGGTGTGTGTGCTAAATACGTGTGACTTTGCGCAAATAATTTGTATGGTCTATTGGGCGCTTTAATACTTTTGGTTTTATTCCCACAAAAAACAAAGAGAATGGAAAGCAACAGACACATGAACATACATACATGGTTATGTTCGTACATCGCTACACAAGTTCACAAAATTTTCGTTGCTCTCTTGCTATCTCATTTTTATATACGCATAATCCGTCATTATTCACTTTACTCTGAGAGTGTTCCGCACCCACATTTTATTTGACTTACCTTTCACAATAATAAAAAACCAACCAGTAAAAAACATAGTTTTTGACTATAAATTCTTTATATATGACCACGCCCCTTTGTTCAATTCCGCCCATATTTGCAGCAGATCTTAGAATATGTACACCTAACCAACATACCCAATTTTGTTCAAATACCGTTTACAGGAGCAGAAATAATTTATTTTTAATTTGTGATTTGTATGGGAGGTACCACGCCCCTTTATCCAATCCCACCCATATTTTAGTAGCTCAATTCTGTCGTCGCCGTTAGTTAGACAGTGAAGTTTCAGTTCGATTGGATCACGGGAAAAGGTTAAAAATCAATCCAAAGTTTTTTCGGTGAGCAGACAGGTGAAGTTAATATAAAGAATTTAAAAAGGCGTTCAATCATATGATGACGTTTAATTTAAATAATATTAATACTTAATAACACTTGAAAATATTTAAAGACAAGTGTCATTATTTTCTTGCTTAATACTTGTTGTTCTATTCAAACAAAAAACAAAGAGAATTCAAAGCAACAGGCACATGTCCATACATACACTGTTATGTTCGTGCATACGCTACACACGTTCACAATTTTCGTTGCTCTCTTTCTATCTCATTTTTATATTTTGTTCGTTGTTTTGAACCATTGCCTCTATCGGATATTAGTAAACCAATTCTTTTCAACATCAAACGTAATTTGTTTGTTATATTGTTTGTTATTTTGTTCGTTGTTTTGAACCATTGCCTCTATCGGGTATTAGTAAACCAAATCTTTTCAACATCAAACGTAAATATCACACCAGGCCAAATGTCATAAATTAAGTGGGAGAACTAGTAGATCTACTATAAGTATTAATCTATGTTTTTTTTCGCAGTCTGACAATCTGTGTTTCGCAGTCGGACAAATCTGTGTTCTATATAGGGGTGGGTCACCCTTATCATTTAGGGGTAAGAAAAATAGATGTTGGCCGATTTTGGGACCTACCCTATATGCATTTCATACAAATCCGTCCAGCCGTTTCGGAGCAGTTTAACGGCAAACAATGTGTGATCGCTGTCGGACAATCTTTGTGAATTTAGGCCGTACCCGCGCCTATAGATGTTAACACATCAAAAATATGAAAAAACCGAATTTTTTTCGCTTTTGGAACTATGCAGTGTTTCATTCTTCAATATGAATCGCCCAAAAAATTTTAACTTGATCAAAGATTTTCCAGAAGCAAATTTCAATGAAGCTCTAAATGCCTTGCATAAAATTGTTTCACATTTGCCAACGTATAGGAACAGTTTCGTTAAAAAATGTTTGTGTGGAAATGCAACAAAGACAGTTGATTTGGAAATTGTCTTAACTATGAAGGAATACCATTCGCTCAACTCAAAGACGCAACTGGCGACATTCCCCTTAATTCTGCCGTCAAGTGCAAAGTTTAGAAAAATAATTTGTTAACCAAGCGAATCGAAAAACAAGAGAATTCACGAAATTGACAGATTTGTTAGTACGTATTGCAACATTGTCACCACAATTTTAACACTGTCACCACAAACATAGATATATAAAAACAAGGGCATCGAAAAGTCAATATGGTCATAAAGGAACATTACAAGTGTATTTTTCCGAGAACTTTGTATGAGAAGCTCAGGACGAAGTTTAATCCGTACATTGGAATCAACGCCAATTGTCATTGTTCACCACCGCTTTACATTTCAAAAAGTATTTGATTCTGACAGCTTAGTACACACCAAAGAAACATTTATTCCATACATCGGAAATTGCTCAAGAAATTGCTAAAATCGTTGCAGATTTTGAAAAGAAAATCTGGAGCGATGGGCCTTTGTCACAATTCAAAAACAAATCGCTGCAATGATTCCTCTACTAGAGACTGAATTCAGTTTGAAGATGTAGTAGTCGATTTATATCTTTCCTTACATGTTTTATTATTGGACGAGAATAACGACGCCTGTACCATTTAAACACCGGCCTACCACTTGAGGTCAAAAATACCAATTGAAATTTGTTTTTCAGGAAATATGACAGTCATTTTACGGAAAACAATGGTACTCATACTCATTGAATTTCTGCTTAGGCACTCAAGACTTATGGGTCAGAATAGCCTAGACGGAGTGCGGTTGACTCTGACGCCATGGGTAGCAGGTTCAAATCCCTGTGCATCTACTGAATTTTTTTTTTAATTGACCTTAATCTAATAGCAATTAGTGTGGCAGATTGGAAGAAACTACAGTTAGGAGCATGTGAGATTTTTTTCCTATTTTTAGAACAATAGATTCCATTAACTGAATAGATTGCATTTGGAAAGCAAACTTAGGTGGTATTAGTGTCGCCAAAAATTATTGGAAGAACTTTATATTATAAAAAAATTCTGGAAAACGACTGTCTAGAGCATAGGTTTTGTTGAATAGTGACCGACAATGAGATGTCATTTTGGGTTTCGTTAGCTGGCTCGTGCACATTGTCTGCGGAAAGAAAAAAATTGCGTTTGATTTATAAGAGTGCATACATGTGTGTTCAGTGTGAGAAATCCAGGAACTCTGTCCACTGAGTCCACATCCACATTATTTAGCTACCGAAGCCCAATTTGGTAAAGAACCAGGACTGGAGGAAATTTGCTCGCCTGATTCACACTTAACGACACGCACATCGCAACAGAAACAGCAGAATTACCAATTTGTTCGCTTGCCGTTTGCCACCTTAAGCATACATTCACAGCCTTCCAATTGTCGATATTCGGTGCAGTTACGCAACATCCAATTCAATTGTTCATATTCGGGGACGTTACGCAATAGCCAATTTAATTGTCTATATTCGGAATATTGGTCAACCAACACATCCATTGACCTAACGTGAGGAAATACCTACAATCGGTGTTGTTACACCATTGCAACAATAAGAGAGCATGGACCGACTTATGTAGATTACCTGGATTTCACTACATTAAGGACGTAGGGGTCATCAAAAGCATCACCCACACCAATAGCGGCCTACCGTTTGAATATTTCATCACTACAACCAGCTGTTTTCTCAGAATATCATTAGATATTAAGATGACTAACTCTACAAACTACGTATAAATTACTTCAAATCAAACCGGCATCGGAAAACATTAAGTATTGTAATAATTCTAGGTATTCTCCTTCAGAAGGATTGAATCAATTCAGTTTAAAGTGTTCGCCTTCCAAAGCAAAATTTTAATTTTTTCTACATTCCCACAGATTGTCAAATATCACAACAGCACATGTACAACGAGGCCTCGGAGTCATCTGTAAATTCGTAGACCATTGGTAAGTGATGATAATTCCTTGGATATTTTCAAAATTCAATTAAAAATTTGCTTTGAAACCCCAACATTTTGATATGAGAATCCGCTTAATATCCAAATGACAAGCTAAAGGCCAATTTTCGTTAAAGTTTGTGACTAAATAGTTCTGAGTATAATTAATTTTCATCCAATCTTGATTAACCTTAGTACCAGTTAATCTGGTTTAATAAATGCAAAGAAATAAAAGTTTACGTCATTTGAAGGTTAATATATGCATATATTGTATAATATGTAAGTATATACATATAACCGAATTTCAATAACCTTGAATTTATCGATGAATTAATTGAACCCTTAAAATTTGGATTTTGCTGTTATTTAACGATTTCTTTTAAGAAACAAAATGTGGAAAAGAATATCACCCTAAATGTCTTTGAAAGTTATAGAAGTCACATTAAGCATTGGAAATTTTTGAACATTCTGTTGACTTACATTTGCCGTCACTGAGAATATCAGTGCTGTTACCAAATTTTGTTGAGAGGAATTATTAGTCTCATCATCCACTCCCGATTAGTATTGAGAAATTGTATGTAAACCCGTAATCGGTTCATATCTATAATTAGAAACTGTGACCTTAACATTTTTCTTCTCTGTCAACATCAAATAGAATACAGATCCAATTAATAGTTTCTGTTATTTATACATTAATGTTAACATTCTTACTCTCGTAATGTTAGTTAGGAAAGTGATCAATGTAAAGATATAGGAAATATGTATTCAGAAGCTACAAAGTTCTATATTTATATGAGTATGCATTTACATTAGGATCTACATACACAGGGATATTAGAATAGAGCTATTTAAATTCACTACAGTCGTGTAAAAAAATTTATGGTATCAAACAAATCGAGTTAATTAGTTTCTAAGTGAATGTTTATTTCTTTTGACGAAAATATGAATTTGTGTTACATTAATAAAATGAACGCTTAAGGTCGTCGAGATTCTTGCGGAGGGGGTGATGTAAAATAAAGGTAATAGAATCAACGTAGGGGTCTTACAAAATATATTTTACGCCGTTAAGACTAGGAAGGGATAGGGTTTCGAGGCGGGGAACTCCTTCAATATCTATAGTTCTCTATTTTGTTGATAACCTATGACTGGTATTCTTTTTTATCTTTATTTTTTTTTGGTCAGTTTTGGTCAGAACCTTGCCATCCAGAATAGTGTTTATGTTGGTTTCAGTTTTCGGGAGTCTATAATAATTGTTTATTTATGTTCTGGATTGTGACAATACTAATTCCAAACAGGACCGAACCTGCCCAACCCGACTGATAACTAGCGTATCAATGGCTCCCACTGTCCGTTTGGTATTAAACAATATTCCACCAATACACTCTATCTGTTTACACAATCCGTGTTCACCAAAGAAAAATAAATTACGCCATATTGGGTTAATTCTTATGGCATGACTACTGCCTTTAACATTTAACAAAGAAAGTTGGTTTTGAACATTACAAAGATATACTGGAACTATTTTGCGACTTCACATGGCAAGGGCTGTGTTTATGGGAATGGTGCGACAACAAAAAAAATTAATGTGAGTCCGATCACAGGGGAGATGTGTAAACATTTAGTAATGAAAATTTTTTTTTAAGTTGGAAGTACTTATGCCTTTAGTATATTTTTTTAATTAATCAATTAAAAGTATCAAAACTTTCAATATTGTAAATACATAGGAATTTGCTGGTTTTTGTTTGGTTTATTTAACTTATTTGGTTAGTACATGGGCACACTGCAGTATATATGTACTGCATTAAAAATTACAGTAAACAGTAAATTTACTGATTACTGAAAAAATTCAGTAAATTTTTACTGATAATGAAATTTAATTTGCATTACCAGTAAAATCATAGGCCGTATTCATAATAATCAGTAATCGGGCATTACTGATTACTGAAAATTCAATGCACCTCATCATAATCATGTAGGCACTTTATAAAAATTGCTGAAAAAATTTTTAGTAATCAGTAAAAATTTACTAGTTAAAGAATTATTTTTACTGAAATTTTAGTAGTACTGCAAACTGCCCATCTATGGTAAATCCCTTAAGTACAAATAGTTAATATTGGCTTATGGTAACTAAAATAAGATACATATTTAATTTTTTGACTCGATTGTATTTAAAAACTATGGAAAACTGCATCTATAGTAGTGGAATTGTTAGTTGTGGGGGTTTGTGGAGAATTGCTCATATGCAAGTGGAAAACGTCAAATAAAAATTTTGATAAAGCTTGCGACTGTGGGTTTGCACAATTTGTATTAAAATCTCCACCCATAATAATTGGCATGAGATGGAGATTTTTACCCAATTGTCGTGCACCAGCTTCAGTGTAAGGCAACATACGTAATGTACGTAATGAAGATATGTTATAATCTTAATTTATATTGGAATATAATAGAAATTTTATTACCTCCATTCAGCTTTGATACACTTTGTGTTGTTTTATGTTCTGAGTTATAATTTTTTTGGTGTATTTTTAAAAGTTATTAAAATTAAAAAAGTTATTTTATTTATTTGTTTTCATTTGCCTACGATAACATAATGTACGACAACTAGTGCAAATTAGTAGCTACTATTACACACTAGATGGTGTTGAGTATATTGTATGCAGCGTATGATTACACTAATACACTCATACATAGCTCACACCGATTTGATAACGCTTTACGATTACGTTAACGTTTGATAACGTTAACGATTACATCGCACATCTTACTCTAAATTTGTGATTGTATTGTGAAAAAGATTTTTACCCCCAGCAATCATTAACTGAGCTTCTGATTTTGTTAGTACTTTTCATCGCACACAATGTACTTTTCATTGCAGTTAAAGAGGTGACCGAAACAGAGTTCCAAAAATTCAACGATTCATTGGACTGTTTGAGTGTATTTGCATCGGCTTTGAATGTCCGAGACATTGCTTCAGCACAACAAATTCAAGTGAAAAATGGAAAAACAATTTATTTTGATACTTCCAAAGAAGGATATGATTAACTTTCTTTTCTCGTTCCTATTAACACACATAAAAACAACTTACAAAAAATATACTGAATTACTCGATTAAGGAAATATGTTCTTAATTAGCACTATAAAGTTATATTTTGGCAACCAGCGAAAAATAAAGAAACATTTGTGTTCGATTCTCAAAAAAAAATCGATAGGTAACGTTATAGACCTTTTCGTGTAACGTTAAAGACCGGTTATTTATGCTCCCAGAGCTGGAAGATAAATATTTTTTTGTATTCTTATGAATGTAGTCCTTTAGCTGATCCTTCATCTTCGAAATAGTGAAAATGTAGAGGTACCTCGAAACTCACTTCCAAAAAATGTAACGTTAAACACCACATTAAATTGGCTATATCTTCGAAACTACAAAAATAAAAATTAATTTTGTTTATATGAAACGTAGACCTTAAGGCATGATTGTCCATTAAAAAAAAATTCGTTTTACTGAACCTTTTCGGTATACGAGCAAAGAGTGCGTACGACTGTAACGTTAAAGAGAAAAAAAATTGGCCACATGCGTCTGTTCACACCTTGCATAAAATACAAATCGACAGCTTCCAGTTGCTACAGTTTGAGTGTTATATAAAGAAATACTCGTATATCACAATTTTGCATTTTAATATAAACATCTTACTTCCTCTGTAGTTCATGTGTGTAATCAGCATATTTGTCACTTAACCATAATTCTATTATTAACTAATTTTGTAAGTTATCAATAATTAGTGTTTAAGAAACTATGAAATCAATAAAAGTTCCAGAAATAATCAAGCAATCAGAGTGGTAATTTCTTAATTTTCGCGAACTACCCAAGTAACAAGTGCTTGTGTTAACCTGAACAATTGTCTTGGTGTATCGCCTTGATAAAAGTACATTAACAATAACAGGCGATCAAAAGGATTAAAACGCTGTGCAACATCAGATCTTGCCAGACTTTTCGACCCATTAGGAATTCTTTCTCCCATAGTGGTAGCAGCCAAATCCTTATTCAGAATTTGTGGGAGTTAAAATTGGACTGGGATCAATCTCTATCTGAGAAGCTGCACACAAAATGGCCCACATTCCACTCAGACTTGGACGAATTAAAAACACTGCAAAAATCAAGGCATATCTTTAAAGGAAGAGTTTGCCAACGTATAGGAACAGTTTCGTTAAAAAATGTTTGTGTGGAAATGCAACAAAGACAGTTGATTTGGAAATTGTCTTAACTATGAAGGAATACCATTCGCTCAACTCAAAGACGCAACTGGCGACATTCCCCTTAATTCTGCCGTCAAGTGCAAAGTTTAGAAAAATAATTTGTTAACCAAGCGAATCGAAAAACAAGAGAATTCACGAAATTGACAGATTTGTTAGTACATATTGCAACATTGTCACCACAATTTTAACACTGTCACCACAAACATAGATATATAAAAACAAGGGCATCGAAAAGTCAATATGGTCATAAAGGAACATTACAAGTGTATTTTTCCGAGAACTTTGTATGAGAAGCTCAGGACGAAGTTTAATCCGTACATTGGAATCAACGCCAATTGTCATTGTTCACCACCGCTTTACATTTCAAAAAGTATTTGATTCTGACAGCTTAGTACACACCAAAGAAACATTTATTCCATACATCGGAAATTGCTCAAGAAATTGCTAAAATCGTTGCAGATTTTGAAAAGAAAATCTGGAGCGATGGGCCTTTGTCACAATTCAAAAACAAATCGCTGCAATGATTCCTCTACTAGAGACTGAATTCAGTTTGAAGATGTAGTAGTCGATTTATATCTTTCCTTACATGTTTTATTATTGGACGAGAATAACGACGCCTGTACCATTTAAACACCGGCCTACCACTTGAGGTCAAAAATACCAATTGAAATTTGTTTTTCAGGAAATATGACAGTCATTTTACGGAAAACAATGGTACTCATACTCATTGAATTTCTGCTTAGGCACTCAAGACTTATGGGTCAGAATAGCCTAGACGGAGTGCGGTTGACTCTGACGCCATGGGTAGCAGGTTCAAATCCCTGTGCATCTACTGAATTTTTTTTTTAATTGACCTTAATCTAATAGCAATTAGTGTGGCAGATTGGAAGAAACTACAGTTAGGAGCATGTGAGATTTTTTTCCTATTTTTAGAACAATAGATTCCATTAACTGAATAGATTGCATTTGGAAAGCAAACTTAGGTGGTATTAGTGTCGCCAAAAATTATTGGAAGAACTTTATATTATAAAAAAATTCTGGAAAACGACTGTCTAGAGCATAGGTTTTGTTGAATAGTGACCGACAATGAGATGTCATTTTGGGTTTCGTTAGCTGGCTCGTGCACATTGTCTGCGGAAAGAAAAAAATTGCGTTTGATTTATAAGAGTGCATACATGTGTGTTCAGTGTGAGAAATCCAGGAACTCTGTCCACTGAGTCCACATCCACATTATTTAGCTACCGAAGCCCAATTTGGTAAAGAACCAGGACTGGAGTAAATTTGCTCGCCTGATTCACACTTAACGACACGCACATCGCAACAGAAACAGCAGAATTACCAATTTGTTCGCTTGCCGTTTGCCACCTTAAGCATACATTCACAGCCTTCCAATTGTCGATATTCGGTGCAGTTACGCAACATCCAATTCAATTGTTCATATTCGGGGACGTTACGCAATAGCCAATTTAATTGTCTATATTCGGAATATTGGTCAACCAACACATCCATTGACCTAACGTGAGGAAATACCTACAATCGGTGTTGTTACACCATTGCAACAATAAGAGAGCATGGACCGACTTATGTAGATTACCTGGATTTCACTACATTAAGGACGTAGGGGTCATCAAAAGCATCACCCACACCAATAGCGGCCTACCGTTTGAATATTTCATCACTACAACCAGCTGTTTTCTCAGAATATCATTAGATATTAAGATGACTAACTCTACAAACTACGTATAAATTACTTCAAATCAAACCGGCATCGGAAAACATTAAGTATTGTAATAATTCTAGGTATTCTCCTTCAGAAGGATTGAATCAATTCAGTTTAAAGTGTTCGCCTTCCAAAGCTAAATTTTAATTTTTTCTACATTCCCACAGATTGTCAAATATCACAACAGCACATGTACAACGAGGCCTCGGAGTCATCTGTAAATTCGTAGACCATTGGTAAGTGATGATAATTCCTTGGATATTTTCAAAATTCAATTAAAAATTTGCTTTGAAACCCCAACATTTTGATATGAGAATCCGCTTAATATCCAAATGACAAGCTAAAGGCCAATTTTCGTTAAAGTTTGTGACTAAATAGTTCTGAGTATAATTAATTTTCATCCAATCTTGATTAACCTTAGTACCAGTTAATCTGGTTTAATAAATGCAAAGAAATAAAAGTTTACGTCATTTGAAGGTTAATATATGCATATATTGTATAATATGTAAGTATATACATATAACCGAATTTCAATAACCTTGAATTTATCGATGAATTAATTGAACCCTTAAAATTTGGATTTTGCTGTTATTTAACGATTTCTTTTAAGAAACAAAATGTGGAAAAGAATATCACCCTAAATGTCTTTGAAAGTTATAGAAGTCACATTAAGCATTGGAAATTTTTGAACATTCGTTGACTTACATTTGCCGTCACTGAGAATATCAGTGCTGTTACCAAATTTTGTTGAGAGGAATTATTAGTCTCATCATCCACTCCCGATTAGTATTGAGAAATTGTATGTAAACCCGTAATCGGTTCATATCTATAATTAGAAACTGTGACCTTAACATTTTTCTTCTCTGTCAACATCAAATAGAATACAGATCCAATTAATAGTTTCTGTTATTTATACATTAATGTTAACATTCTTACTCTCGTAATGTTAGTTAGGAAAGTGATCAATGTAAAGATATAGGAAATATGTATTCAGAAGCTACAAAGTTCTATATTTATATGAGTATGCATTTACATTAGGATCTACATACACAGGGATATTAGAATAGAGCTATTTAAATTCACTACAGTCGTGTAAAAAAATTTATGGTATCAAACAAATCGAGTTAATTAGTTTCTAAGTGAATGTTTATTTCTTTTGACGAAAATATGAATTTGTGTTACATTAATAAAATGAACGCTTAAGGTCGTCGAGATTCTTGCGGAGGGGGTGATGTAAAATAAAGGTAATAGAATCAACGTAGGGGTCTTACAAAATATATTTTACGCCGTTAAGACTAGGAAGGGATAGGGTTTCGAGGCGGGGAACTCCTTCAATATCTATAGTTCTCTATTTTGTTGATAACCTATGACTGGTATTCTTTTTTATCTTTATTTTTTTTTGGTCAGTTTTGGTCAGAACCTTGCCATCCAGAATAGTGTTTATGTTGGTTTCAGTTTTCGGGAGTCTATAATAATTGTTTATTTATGTTCTGGATTGTGACAATACTAATTCCAAACAGGACCGAACCTGCCCAACCCGACTGATAACTAGCGTATCAATGGCTCCCACTGTCCGTTTGGTATTAAACAATATTCCACCAATACACTCTATCTGTTTACACAATCCGTGTTCACCAAAGAAAAATAAATTACGCCATATTGGGTTAATTCTTATGGCATGACTACTGCCTTTAACATTTAACAAAGAAAGTTGGTTTTGAACATTACAAAGATATACTGGAACTATTTTGCGACTTCACATGGCAAGGGCTGTGTTTATGGGAATGGTGCGACAACAAAAAAAATTAATGTGAGTCCGATCACAGGGGAGATGTGTAAACATTTAGTAATGAAAATTTTTTTTTAAGTTGGAAGTACTTATGCCTTTAGTATATTTTTTTAATTAATCAATTAAAAGTATCAAAACTTTCAATATTGTAAATACATAGGAATTTGCTGGTTTTTGTTTGGTTTATTTAACTTATTTGGTTAGTACATGGGCACACTGCAGTATATATGTACTGCATTAAAAATTACAGTAAACAGTAAATTTACTGATTACTGAAAAAATTCAGTAAATTTTTACTGATAATGAAATTTAATTTGCATTACCAGTAAAATCATAGGCCGTATTCATAATAATCAGTAATCGGGCATTACTGATTACTGAAAATTCAATGCACCTCATCATAATCATGTAGGCACTTTATAAAAATTGCTGAAAAAATTTTTAGTAATCAGTAAAAATTTACTAGTTAAAGAATTATTTTTACTGAAATTTTAGTAGTACTGCAAACTGCCCATCTATGGTAAATCCCTTAAGTACAAATAGTTAATATTGGCTTATGGTAACTAAAATAAGATACATATTTAATTTTTTGACTCGATTGTATTTAAAAACTATGGAAAACTGCATCTATAGTAGTGGAATTGTTAGTTGTGGGGGTTTGTGGAGAATTGCTCATATGCAAGTGGAAAACGTCAAATAAAAATTTTGATAAAGCTTGCGACTGTGGGTTTGCACAATTTGTATTAAAATCTCCACCCATAATAATTGGCATGAGATGGAGATTTTTACCCAATTGTCGTGCACCAGCTTCAGTGTAAGGCAACATACGTAATGTACGTAATGAAGATATGTTATAATCTTAATTTATATTGGAATATAATAGAAATTGTATTACCTCCATTCAGCTTTGATACACTTTGTGTTGTTTTATGTTCTGAGTTATAATTTTTTTGGTGTATTTTTAAAAGTTATTAAAATTAAAAAAGTTATTTTATTTATTTGTTTTCATTTGCCTACGATAACATAATGTACGACAACTAGTGCAAATTAGTAGCTACTATTACACACTAGATGGTGTTGAGTATATTGTATGCAGCGTATGATTACACTAATACACTCATACATAGCTCACACCGATTTGATAACGCTTTACGATTACGTTAACGTTTGATAACGTTAACGATTACATCGCACATCTTACTCTAAATTTGTGATTGTATTGTGAAAAAGATTTTTACCCCCAGCAATCATTAACTGAGCTTCTGATTTTGTTAGTACTTTTCATCGCACACAATGTACTTTTCATTGCAGTTAAAGAGGTGACCGAAACAGAGTTCCAAAAATTCAACGATTCATTGGACTGTTTGAGTGTATTTGCATCGGCTTTGAATGTCCGAGACATTGCTTCAGCACAACAAATTCAAGTGAAAAATGGAAAAACAATTTATTTTGATACTTCCAAAGAAGGATATGATTAACTTTCTTTTCTCGTTCCTATTAACACACATAAAAACAACTTACAAAAAATATACTGAATTACTCGATTAAGGAAATATGTTCTTAATTAGCACTATAAAGTTATATTTTGGCAACCAGCGAAAAATAAAGAAACATTTGTGTTCGATTCTCAAAAAAAAATCGATAGGTAACGTTATAGACCTTTTCGTGTAACGTTAAAGACCGGTTATTTATGCTCCCAGAGCTGGAAGATAAATATTTTTTTGTATTCTTATGAATGTAGTCCTTTAGCTGATCCTTCATCTTCGAAATAGTGAAAATGTAGAGGTACCTCGAAACTCACTTCCAAAAAATGTAACGTTAAACACCACATTAAATTGGCTATATCTTCGAAACTACAAAAATAAAAATTAATTTTGTTTATATGAAACGTAGACCTTAAGGCATGATTGTCCATTAAAAAAAAATTCGTTTTACTGAACCTTTTCGGTATACGAGCAAAGAGTGCGTACGACTGTAACGTTAAAGAGAAAAAAAATTGGCCACATGCGTCTGTTCACACCTTGCATAAAATACAAATCGACAGCTTCCAGTTGCTACAGTTTGAGTGTTATATAAAGAAATACTCGTATATCACAATTTTGCATTTTAATATAAACATCTTAC
Organism: Phaonia tiefii; assembly: GCA_963931995.1. Taxonomy (NCBI): domain Eukaryota; kingdom Metazoa; phylum Arthropoda; class Insecta; order Diptera; family Muscidae; genus Phaonia; species Phaonia tiefii. The sequence continues at coordinate 85,282,135 of OZ008371.1, read as the reverse complement.
TTCCTCTGTAGTTCATGTGTGTAATCAGCATATTTGTCACTTAACCATAATTCTATTATTAACTAATTTTGTAAGTTATCAATAATTAGTGTTTAAGAAACTATGAAATCAATAAAAGTTCCAGAAATAATCAAGCAATCAGAGTGGTAATTTCTTAATTTTCGCGAACTACCCAAGTAACAAGTGCTTGTGTTAACCTGAACAATTGTCTTGGTGTATCGCCTTGATAAAAGTACATTAACAATAACAGGCGATCAAAAGGATTAAAACGCTGTGCAACATCAGATCTTGCCAGACTTTTCGACCCATTAGGAATTCTTTCTCCCATAGTGGTAGCAGCCAAATCCTTATTCAGAATTTGTGGGAGTTAAAATTGGACTGGGATCAATCTCTATCTGAGAAGCTGCACACAAAATGGCCCACATTCCACTCAGACTTGGACGAATTAAAAACACTGCAAAAATCAAGGCATATCTTTAAAGGAAGAGTACCAGAAGTCACTCAATTGCACATTTTTACTGACGCATCAGAGAAAGCATATGGAGCAGCTGCACATATTCGATCAGTGTTCAAAAGCGGTACCATTAAAACACGATTGTTATGCGCTAAATCTCGCATAGCACCACTCAAAAGACAAACAATACCCCGCCTAGAACTGTGTGCAGCAGTACTCGGAGCCCAATTAGCAGTCAAAATCACATCCGATCTTCAGTTTACAAGCCCAATATTGTTTTGGACTGATTCGGGGATTGTATTGTCATGGACAAACTCATCGTCAGCATTATTCAATACCTTTGTGGCAAATCAGATTTTCAATCATTCAATCAATAGCGTCACATCAACTCTAAAAATGATCCAGCAGACATTCTAACTCGGGGACGTCTCCGAATGCCTTAAAAGAACGTACTCTCTGGTTCTGTGGGCCACTATTCCTACATGGTAAAGAATCAGTTTGGCAACCAATGTTCAATCCAGGTTCTTCTACTCACAAAAATTTGGAAAGAAAAGGGAAGGCCCCCGAGTCACTTATAGTGGCAGTAGCAGAGCCTGATTTACAAAATCAACTACAATAAATACGTTTTACACTTTATAAACCATACTAGGCGTAAAAATGAGCACCGAGAGTCTCAACTATCATTAACAACGACGGAATTAGATATATCACTAATTCCAATTATCAAACAAATGCATGCGTCAGAATTTAAAGAAGACATTCAACATGTGAAGAGATACAATGAATTACGAGGAGTATGCAGTTTAAGTAACCTTTCGCTGTTTTTGGATATAAATGGCCTAATTCGTGTTGGCGGTCTACTTAACGCTTCATCATTAGCAATAAACATTGTGGTGCACAACCATTATTAGGAATTGTGTGACAACGGCATTGACCAATAAACGGAAAAATTATGGCTCGAGCCACAATTCATCAGTGCACAGTATGCAGCAGAGTCAAACCAGTGCTATTCAACCAGGTATTGGGGAATTTGCCTTCTGCACGAGTGACACCATTGTTGTTCAATAACAGTCCACTACAAACTCCGCAAAACATCTTCTAATGGGAAGCTTAGGAAATGCATCTTTGACATATGAAGAACTGGAAACACTGGTAATCGAAATTGGAGCAATACTAAATTCCAGACCAATTTCACCCATGTCAAACGATCCGAACCATATAGCTGCACTTACTCCAGGACATTTCTTTGTCGGAGAATCAGTTAAATTTATGCACAGGCCAAATCAACAAACACCAGAAACACCAGCTTGGAAACCAGATGGAAGTTAGTTTCTCGTCTGAAACATGAATTTTGGAGCAGGTGGTCGCGGGACTACCTCAGCGAATTACAATACAGGAATAAATGGCAAGAGCGGTCGAAAATCCTTAAGCAAGGAGATATTGTTATCGTCAAGGAAGATAATGTTCCAGTTATGAAATGGCCTTTAGGACGAGTAACAAAAACCAATAGGGTAACCAATGAAATCGTAAGAGTTACAGATGATAAAACGGCTTCGGGCGTATTTAAACGAGCAGTTCAATGTCTGGCACCACCTCCTAGAGTCAATGCCGAAAGTGAAGAATGGCAACAAAAACCAAAACAACAGGCAACGACATTAACCGACAATTGAAAATCAGTGCCCTCCGCACCACCATATGATGACATTCCAATAAATAAAAAACTGAGGCGGTCATCACTTCCCAGCCTGCCTGTATTGCTTATAGCACTCAGGAATTCTAATCGAACATGGGCATACACCTCGAAGGAATTGGCAACAAGCGAATATCACGATAAGAATTGAATATTATAACATACTACGAATTACAACCATATTGGCGAGAGATGTTTACTTTCACCAATGGACCTATAGCTCTGCAACATTTATGCAACCTCATAAATCAAAAATCAATATGCACAAATGTACTACAAACTCTTGAATTCGGCTTAGCAGACTTGAAAGATGAAAACATTCTACTAAAAAGAAGAGGACAAAATGTGTCGGAGCAGGTTTATTATGCAGAACAATGGTCGACCACCATCAACTCAATCAAAGAAGGCGAATGCAAGCGTAAACAGTTCCTAAAGAATCAAACATTAATTATTGATGCTGCTCTGAACGTATTCAAACAAGATGAGGACAAAATTAAACAAAAGTTTGACAATATAGATGCTCAATTAACGGAGATTGTATCAAGGCTGCACACAGATGAAGTGGAAAATCATCAAACAATATTGTTTAAAATCTGCATATCACTATTATTTCAACTTTCGATGATTTCAGCATATTACATCGAATCCAAATAACAAAAATTGCGGCATTATTCGACTCTCACCACTGACAAATCAGCCCACTGTTGTTAGCGCCATCACAACTTAAATCAGAACAAGTGCAAGCAAGAAATCACCTGTCAACATCTCAACAATTGTCGGTCTCTAGAAAATAATGAAGGTGAAAGGCGGAGTAACAGGCGACCATGTTATTTTTCACATAACCATTCCTTTATTTGATCAAGAAACTTTTGAACTCTTCAAACCACATCCAATTCAAAATCGAATAAACAACAGAATGTTAGCGATCCAACCATCCAGTGATCTCATCGCTAGTAATGCCCACAGGGATCAATATTTTGCATTAACCGAAAAGCAGTAGATAGCATGCATAAAAATAAAAGAAGATGAGTTCATATGTCCAAACATACAACCCAAATTCAACGCAGATGCGGAAATTTCTCTTCTCAATAACGACCAGTGTTGACAAGTATTTTCTGTGAATCCGGTAAAAATTCACAGAAAATACTTGGCAATACTTTCTGGAATCCGGTAAAAATGTTATTTAGTGGACAAAAATTGCAAAACCCTAAATTATACGAATATCGAAATGAAAAGCATTTTATTCACGGAACACATATGAATTCAATATATTTTTTCTTAAATGGTATATTCAGTGACAAGCACAATTGTTGACACTGTTTGGAAATAAAATTCTATATTTTAAATATTTGATAGAAAACAAAAAAAATTAACTAAATCAATTTATTGTTCTCTCGTGAATAAAAGCAACAACAATTTTTGCTCTATATTGATATATACAAAGTGAA
>OZ008371.1:85236321-85278343 GCA_963931995.1 Phaonia tiefii | reverse complement strand
AAAAAAAATAAACAAAATGTGCTGAAACGACAGATATCAGTTGCGACAGTTTGTTTATAAATGATATTGTTTTGCCTTCAAAATATGAATGTATTCTTTTCCTCTTATATATTATTTTATCATTGTTCAAAATGCCAAATTAGCATTTTCAAATTCTATGGCATTTTTATTTCTGAGTCATTCAGTTTACTTGGTTTGATATTATTGGTCGCTGAAAGAGCGACGCATGAGGATTATTCTAAACAAAATTGAATAATGAGTGTAAATAATAAGTGAGTATGTGTTTATAAATGTAAAAATTGTAATCCACTTCTCTGGATTCTAGGTCAATCTACGTCATCAAGTTACAGTCACAACAAAATCTGCCGGTGTCACGTGGTGGCGAACTGCTGGACATGGAGGTTGCCGGTTTATTTTCATCTTTCGACGTTGTGCGCGTTTGTATACGATTAGTATGATGGTTCCAATTGCTAGACTCAGGGCAGCATAGGCAATCGTTGCATGATGGTATTCGATGTGCTTGATTTGTAATGGCAAATCCGTTAATACTTGTTGATGTAGCTTGTGCTGGATGTCAGATATATTTTGAAGTTGATCAGAATAGTTTTTGATGTGGAATTTTTCAAAAAATGATTGCGTTTCAACTGGATACATGATGTTGCTTATGTTTGCAATGGCTGTATATGATGATTGAAACGAGGATGTGTATGTTTGATGACCTTGGATAACAAATGACTTATTCTTGAGCACACAATCTGGACTTATTTTCAGGAGACCAGAACCTTTCAATGTGATGTGAGAATGTTCTTGTCCACACACGGCGTTTATTCGAGTGGGGTTCTGCATTGTGTACAGCCAGTGGTTATTGTGTTCCAACTGTATGAATGAAGTGTTGTCCATGGTCGGTACAATGTGACAGTTGGGGCGACTGTCATTGTTGAGAAGTGCAATTTCACACAAACATCTGTCCGCGTCTGCGTTAAATTTGGTTTGTATGTTTGGACATATGAACTCATCTTCTTTGATTGTGATGCATGATATCCACTGTTTTTCGGTTAATACGAAATATTGATCCCTATGGGCATTAATAGCGATGAGATCACTGCACGGTTGGATCGCAAACATCGTGTTGTTAATTCGATTTGGAATTGGATGTGGTTTGAAGAGTTTAAAATTCTCTGGATCACATAAAGGAATGGTTATGTGAAAGATAACATGATCGTCTGTTATTCCGCCCTTCACATTCATTATTTTGTAGAGTTGTAGAAGGTTGTCTTCATTTACTGGCAATTGCTGAGATGTTGAAAGGTGATTTTTCACTTGCACTAATTCTGATTGAAGTTGTGATGGCTCTAATAGCAGTGGGCTGATTTTTCCGTGGTGCGAGTCGGATAATGCTGAAACTATTGTTGTTTGAATTCGATGTAATCTGGCTGATATGATTGAAAGTTGGACTGATAGTGATATGAAGATTTGAAACAGTTTTGTTTGATGATGGTCCTTTTCATCTATGTGTAGCCTTGATACAATTTCCGTTAATTGAGCATCCACATTGTCGAACTTTTCTTTGATTCTGTTCTCATCTTGTTTGTACACGTTCAGAGTAGCATCAATAATTGATGTTTGATTCCTAAGGAACTGTTTAAGCTTTCCTTCGTCTTCTTTGATTGAGTTGATGGTGTTCGACATTTGTTCTGCATAATTCGAATCTAAGACACCGAAAAGTGAATTAGCGATGTTGCCGACAAAGTTTACTGCGCCACGTTTAGTTCTCTTGCCTTTCAGTAGAATATTTTCATCCTTCAAGTCTGCTAAGCCGAATTCAAGAGTTTGTAGAGTATTTATGCAAGTCGCCTTTTGATTTATGAGCTTGCATAAATGTTGCAGAGCTATAGTTCCGTTAGTGAACGCAGCCATCTCTCGCCAATATGGTGTTAATTCGTAGTAGGTTATAATATTCCATTCGGACCGTGATATTCGCGTATTGCCAATTCCTTCGAAGTGTAAGCCCATGTTCGATTCGAGTTCCGTTATTTCCACCTTTCCTGCGAAAATTAGTGGAAGTGCGAGCAATGCTAAAAGCAATATAGGCATGCTGGGGAGTGCTGATAGCCGCCGTTTTTTATTTTTTGGAATTTCATCAGATGGTGATCCAGAGGGCTGCAATTTGCAATTGTCGCTTGATGTTGTAGCCTGTTGATTTGATTTTTGTTGGCATTCTTCACTTTCGTCATTAACTCTGGGAAGTGGTGCCAAATATCGAACTGCTCGCTGAAATACGCCTGAAGCCGTTTTAACATCTGCAACTCTTACTATTTCGTCGATTCCCTTATAGGTTTTTATTACTCGTCCTAAAGGCCATTTCATGACTGGAACGTTATCTTGCTTGACGACAACAATATCACCTTCTTTAAGGTTTTTTGACCGCTCTTGCCATTTATTCCGGTATTGTAATTCGTTGAGGTAGTCCCTCGACCACCTGTTCCAAAATTCATGTTTCAGACGAGAAACTAACTTCCATCTGGTTGCCAAGCTCGGGTTTGTGGGTTTAGCTTCCGCATCAATTTGGGCTGTTAGTGGTTCTCCGATGAGGAAATGTCCCGGAGTAAGGGCAGCTGTGTCGTTGGGATCATTTGACATGGGTGAAATTGGTCGGGAGTTCAGTATTGCCTCAGTTTCGATTACCAGCGTTTCTAGTTCCTCGTATGTCAACGATGCATTTCCCAAGCTTCTGACAAGAAGGTGCTTTGCGGATTTGACAGCTGCTTCCCATAGGCCACCAAAGTGTGGTGCTCTTGGTGGTATGAAATTGAATTGTATACCCTTTTTGTTGCATGCATTCGTGATTGCTGCTTGAGCGGCGGATGAGTGAATTACCGTTGACAGTTCAGGCAATTGATTTTTAGCTCCAACAAAGTTTGTCGCATTATCACAATATAAGTTTTGGCAGTGCCCACGCCGGCCGATAAATCTTTTAAGAGCCCCAATAAATGCGTCGGTGGTGAGATCACTCACAAGTTCCAAATGTACCGCCTTCGTAGCAAAGCAGCAAAATACTGCAATGTAAGCCTTGTGCGGCCTTTTTCCACGCAGTTTGTAGTGTACTGTTATTGGACCGCAGTAGTCGACTCCAGCGTTTATAAATGGTCGTGCTGGTGTCACCCGTGTAGAAGGCAAATTTCCCATTACTTGGTTGAATAGCATTGGTTTGGCTCTACTGCATACAGTGCAGTGATGAATTGTGGCTCGGGCCATGATTTTTCGTTTTATTGGCCAATACCGTTGTCGAACAATTCCAAGTAATGTTTGTGCACCACAATGCTTATTGCTTTTGTGAACCATTTCAAATATTATTTTTGAAATCGGATCATTGTGCGGGATGAGCAACTGGTGTTTAGAGTCATATGCTAACGATGAAGCGTCAAGTCGACCGCCAACACGAACTAGGCCATCTTTGTCCAAAAACGGTGAAAGATTACTTAAACTGCATGCTCCTCGTAATTCCTTGTATCTCTTTAGCTGTTGAATTTCATCTTTAAATTCTGACGTTTGTATTTGTTTGATAATTGGAACTAGTGATAAGTCTAACTCCGTCGTCGTTAAAGATATTTGAGCCTCTCGGTGCTCCCTTTTACGCCTGGTATGGTTTATAAAGCGCAAAACGTATCCTACAATTCGCTGTAGTCGTTGGAAAGAATTCTTGTGTTTGATTTTGTATATAAAATCAGGCTCTGCTACTGCCACGGCGAGTGATTCGGGTGCCTTCTTTTTTCTTTCCAAATTGTTATCAGTAGAAGAACTTGGGTTGAATTTTGGCGGCCAACCTGTTTCTTTGCCATGTAGGAATAGTGGTCCACAGAACCACAAGGTGCATTCCTTTAATGCCTTCGGTGACATTCCCCGAGATAGAATGTCTGCTGGATTATGTTTTGAGCTGACGTGACGCCATTGTTCTGCTCGTGTCGTTTCCTGGATGGCTGATATTCGATTCGCCACAAAGGTATTGAATAATGCTGAGGATGAGTGTATCCATGACAATACAATTTCCGAATCAGTCCAAAACCATATTGGACTTGTGAACTGTAAATCGGCTCTGATTTTGGCTGCTAACTGCGCTCCGAGTACTGCTGCACACAGCTCCAGGCGTGGTATTGTTTGTTTTTTAAGTGGTGCTACGCGAGATTTGGCGCATAGCAATCGTGTTATAGTCGTTCCGTTTTTGAACACCGATCGAACATATGCTGCTGCTCCATATGCCTTCTCCGATGCGTCAGTAAAAATGTGTAATTGAATGGCTTCTGGGACTCCTCCCTTAAAGATGTGCCTTGATATTTGTAGTGTTTTTAATACGTTCAGGTCTGAGCGGAATGTGAGCCATTTGGTGTGCAATTCTTCAGGTAAAGATTGGTCCCAGTCCAATTTTAGTTCCCACAAACTCTGAATAAGGATTTTAGCTGCTACCACGATTGGAGACAGGATTCCTAACGGGTCGAAAAGTCTGGCAAGATCTGACGTGACGCTGCGTTTCGTAATCCTTTTGACCGCTTCGACGTTAACCTTAACGCAGAGCTTATCATCCTTCGGCAGCCATGTGAGTCCTAAAGTTTTTATTGAGTCAGCTTTTGTGTTTTCAAAATCTAAATTTACTTCTAGATCTCCTTGTGGAATGTTTCTGAGCAGTTGCGGGTGATTTGCACACCATTTTCGTAAGTTGAAACCACTTTCCCTCATGATCTGCGTTAGCTGTTCTTGTAATTGCATTGCAGCCACTAAACTATCTGCTCCACCCAGGCCATCATCCACGTAGAAATTCTCTTGAAGAAATTTCGAGGCCTGCGGGTAACGAACGCTGTTCTCTTTCGCCAGTTGCTGTAAACACTTTGTTGCTAAATATGGTGCAGCTCTTGTTCCATATGTAACTGTGTTGAGCTGGTAGTACGTTATGGGTTTGTTGGCATCTTTTCTCCAAATAATGAGTTGAAATTTGCGATCTTCGGGGGACATTACGACTTGTCTATACATCTTTTCGACATCAGTAGTAAATACGAATCGTGGGAATCGAAATCTTAGCAGTATAGAGAATAGTTCGCTTTGCACTGTCGGACCTGTGTACATGAGGTCGTTTAGTGAGTGTTCTGATGTAGTTTTGGCTGATGCATCGAATACAACTCGCAGTTTTGTGGTGGAACTCTCAGGCCTTAACACGCAGTGATGTGGAATGAAATAGTTAGGTGAAAGGATTGCATCTGATGATATCTTTGTCATGTGCCCCAGTGCCTCATATCCATCCATAAACTTGATGTATTCAGTTCTCATTTCAGGATGTTTCTGCAGTCGACGCTCAAGCGAAAGAAATCTGTTAAGAGCAACTCCATGTGAATCGCCTAGAGCATTAGGGCCCTGATGGAATGGTATCTTTACTACAAATCGATTTTCGTGGTTCTTGAAGGTGTTTTGCGCGAAGTGTTCTTCACATTGTCTTTCTAACATAGAGAGCGGTTTGTCATTGGGTTTGATTTCGTCTAACTCCCATAAGCGAGCTATGGAAAGCTCGAGACTTTCATCGGCTGTGCAGACTCCACATGCTACATTTGGGCGGTGTTCTTCTTGAAGTTTACCTGAAACGACCCACCCGAATACTGTGTTTTGTAGTAGTGGAAGTTGTTCAGATAACTTAATTTGTCCAATCGATAGTAATTGATGATAATGTTCGGCACCCAATAGAATGTCGATTTTGTTGGGGCGGTTGAAGGTTGGATCAGCTAGTACTAGATTTTTGGGTAGCGACCAGTCATCAGTGTGGATATATTGTGATGGTTGCGGCGAAATGATGCGAGGCAATACAAGTGCTTCAAGTGGAGTTGAAAAACCATTAATGCGAGAGTGTAATGCCACATTGATCCGATGCTGTGTTCTGGTGTTTGTTGCTGCAATTCCGCTAATGTTTACGGATGATGGCTGCATTGATATGCCAAGACGTTTTACTAGACGCTCAGTGACAAAATTGACTTGGGATCCTGAATCTAGCAAAGCGCGGCACTCAACTTCTGTATGTTCACCTTTAACCTTTACCACTGCTGTACCGAGTAGAACGTATGAATTTGATGATTGCTTATTGGCAGCAGCTAGTGAGGTGGCTTCTGATCCTTCTGGTAAGCAAGTACTCGAAGAGGTGGTGTTTGGCTTATCTTTTGTAGCTAGTGCTATGGCATCTGATGATGTCTTCTTGTTTATGTTGTTGTTTACGCTAGATGATTCTTGCCTTGATGAAAATTTTGTTGATTCAAGGTGTAGCATTGAATTGTGTTTCTTGTTGCATTTTGTACATGACCTTGATGTGCAAACCCTTGCGGAATGGCCCAATTTCAAACAGTTGACGCACAATTTATGTTTTTGTGTGAAATTCAATCGCTCCTGTGGTGTTAGTTGTTGAAACCCTTGGCACCGAAATATTGGATGAACACCATTTTTGCAAAGTTTACATGCGTTTTCATTTTGGTTGGATGAAGCCGCAGAAGCACATGCCTTTGAAGATGATTTTTGCTTCTGACCCATTGCTTCCATTGATTGAAAGTGGGTTTCCAGGAAAGCCAAAAAATGTTTGACCTGAGGAAGTTCTTTTGGATTTGTTATTGATCGCTCGTAAAGAACATGTATTCCACGATCCAACTTTTTAACTAGCAGATGCAACAAAATAGGGTCCCAAGAGGTTGTGTCGACGTCAATGTTTTGTAATGCATGCAAGCATTCCTGTGTGACGTCGTGCAGCTGCTTAATGGCTGCTGCTGATGACCCGCCTGATGGTTGATCAAGCAATTGCTGTACTAGCGTTGCGACAAGAACTCGCTTATTATTGTAGCGCTCTTGTAACATTTTCCATGCTGTTTCATAATTGTCACCTGTAGCGGAAAGGTGACTTATCAGTTTCCCCGCTTCTCCTCCGATATTAGATTTAAGGTACCACATCTTTTGTACCGCGGGAATTTGCTGTTTGTCGACGAGTTGAGAAAACAGATCAAAAAATGTTCTCCATGTGACATAATCCCCATTGAATTGTGGGATAGTTACTTTAGGCAGCGGTAGCACGCTGTTTTGCTCGAATTGGGTTCTTCGTTCTGGAGCAATATTTGATGACATCTTAAAGTTTTCGATGATTAATTTCTCCAGGTTGGTGTACGAATCCATGTCATATCCTTCTCTAAGTGGATCAGGATTGTTTTCCCATATTGAGAAATGCAAATTTTGGATTTGCTCCCACAGTTTTGTCTTCAAAGTCATATTTGTAGCTGTCGGATCCATGATGAGCAATCGTTTCAGTGATCCTATCATCACGTTTTGTCTTCTGATTGTAGAATTGATTGTGGAGAGGGGTGCTGTTGTGTCGCTGTTGTTCAATATTGTCCTGCTAGGAGCAGTGGGCTTATTGGCAGCATGGTGTTGATTTGTTTCCACTGCCGGCCCATTCGAGGTTTCCATCATGGCTGTTTCGAAATATTCTCGGTATTTCAATGTGAGTTCCGATATTTTTTCGTAATACTTCTCGGTGAAGTATTTGTGGTCTGTAGGTGTGCTTTCGAGACACCGTATTTTGTTGTCGGTGCCTGAGTCTTTCCTCATAGTACTGGACCGTCTTTCTGGAAGCTGAGTCCTTTTTGACGTTGCGAATTATGCCTTCATTTAAATCACCCGTTGTCTTTTGAGACGCTATGAGTTGATCGAACAAAGCCATATTCGAGTCTTTGTGATCATCTGCCATTTTTAGGATGACCGGTGTGTACGTGACGATTAGAAAGCCGCTGTCCTATGTTTCCAATCAGGATATTGCCTGAAGGTCAACTTGTTGACGTAAAAGTGGACAATGCCAAGTTTTTGACAAGTTACAGAATCCGAGGACACCAATGTTAATGTAGTGCCTGATGAATGGACTGCGCGTGCAAAGGTGATTTAGAGTATTAAGAGTTCCTTACCACTGGTGGGGGGAAACTCAAAACGTCTAATCACGTCGGGGTCACCAAAATGTTAATGAAAGGCTGTTTTGCCGATCAACTAACTGTTGTTGAATGCCTTGTCCAAGCGAATGCACCAGGATAAGGACTTAATTGGAAGGCTGTTTTGCCTATTAAATTGTTTGAGTTTTTTTATTGTTTATTATCAAGGCGATACACCAAGATAATGTAAAAGTTAATGCAAGCACTTGAAACTTGGTTAGCCGGTGAAGTGAAGAAATGAACACAACAATGGTTTCAATGTTTCTCGAATTTTTATTGATTTGATTGACTCTTAAATACTAAATTATTGCTGATTAATTTCTGTTTAGTTTGTTTACTTTTGCCAAATTATTGCTCATTTACAATTTACATTAATTTGTGTTTATCTTTATTTACTTTTGCTGTAGTTCATTGCACCTATCATTTGCTCGCATGGTCAAAAGAACTTGCACAGCAATTCTAAACTCGGTATGACAGACTTGTACATATACTTACATAATAAATTCTATACATAGTATTTGACTGCTGTGACTGAAACCTGTCGTTTTGTATTTTATGCTAGAATATGTACACACACATGTACATATGAAAGAAATTCTTTGCGAAGGTTTGAACAACTACTAAAACGTAGAGTCCGTTTATAGGACCAGCATAATCCAAATGGATGCGGCTCCACACGGATTGCGGTGGTTGCCAAGGAATTAAAGAACTACGCTCAGGTGAACATAACAGTACTTGACAATATTCTCAAGACTTAATGATTTCTTCAATCTCAGAATATATACGAACGAATCTCAGATATATACAAACTCGCCAACCCTTTAGTCTTCACAATACCTAAATGTGAAATATGTAATTGTCGGATGACAACTTGACGTAATTTTTTAGGAACTACAACCCTGTGTCCCCACATCATTACATCGTACTCTACATGTAGCTCATTTAAGTTACTCACAAAAGGAACAAACTTGTCTCCTATTAATTTTTCCAATGTACCATTTAGTACATTGTCTCTCACAATTGACAAAACAGGATCTCTTGAGGTTTGGCGCGCAATATCTTTAAAATTCAATCCAAGTTAATTTTTTTCTCCAATTATGTTTATATAACTATACTCATTCGATTCTTTGCAACTTGAAAACTTAGGCATACGGGATAACCCATCAGCATCATTTTCAGCTCCCTTAACATATTCTATCGAATAATCGAATGCAGACAAAATTAACGCCCATCTCTGTACTCGTGCCGACGCCATTGTTGGCAAACTCTTACTTTCTCCAAAAATAGTGGTAAGTGGCCTGTGATCGGTTTTAAGTATAAATTTGTTACCTAAGCCTCCCATCTCAAAATTGCTGGAAAACATGATTTTCCTGCCAAAATTTTCAATTTCACAGGGATTTTAACCATTGAAAACTGGATAAAACAGGATAGTTGTTGTTTATTATTTATTAGTGAAAAACGTTGATTTTAAACGTTACAAAGTCGAAATATGTTGAATACTGTAGAAAGTCTCTAGAATAAAAATACTGAATAGTTATAATTTGATGTCCGAATCGGAATCGTCGTCGATTTGTTCGATCGCCTGTTCGGTGCGCCCAGTGTATTTCTCTTTCGAGGCGACCTTACGGAGCATTTCCGGTTGAGTCTTCACGAATCCGTAGAACTCCAAGCATGACATTTTCGAATTGACTTTCACCGAAATCATTGCTTTCAGCGTCTCAACTTTCAATCGTGTTTTTTCTTCTGTCCAAGTGTCGTTCACATTGGAGAAAACTCGCTCAACGGAAGCGGTTGAACCGGGCAGACAGAGAACGAATTCAGCGATCTTGGTGATCTCTTCATAATCGCAAGATTCGCTGTCCAAATGCTGGAAGATTTCAACCCATCGCGTTGAGACTTCCACCTTATCCGCATTCCACTGCTTTATTTTTGCTTCTCCGCAGTAATTTTTCACAAAGCCATATTATTTGTGCAGTTGCTTTGCGTTCGTATCGTTAGCGTCGTACAAATTCTGTTTGCTCAATCTCTTCATGATGGCTTCGATGTCGTTCCACGTTGGCGTTTTGCGCAGTGCCGTCCATGAAATACAATCCAACTGCTTGATCGGAGAAGCCCAGCGTTCGATGTATTCACTCGCTTCAACTAGAAAAAAATGTGAAATCGACGTAAATAAATACATTGAATGTCTCGGAACGGAAGAAATAAATACCCGAAAATTCTTTGCAGACGGCTGTAAAACAACTATCTCTGAAGCCTTTTTCGAGCAGTTTCTCGTTCTCGGTCAATGTATTTGGTGACAAAAAGCCATCTTCCGCGTTATTTGTTAAAGTCATCTGCAATTCTTTCACATGATGAACGACTTCGATGGCTGTGACGGAATCGCTTTCAATCTTCAATACATACTCAGCAAACAACTCAGCCTAGACGACAGATATAAATAAAAATATTCGTCAGTTTTCGAATCAGAAAACTGAAATTATTTCTTAAAATTTCAATAAGTACTTGCTCTAGACCGAAACGTAACCAAAAGTTCGACGATGGATCATTGTAGAAATCTCTCAACTTAGCGTATTTACGATTGTTAATACCATTGAAAACCTCTTTCAATGTGTCTAAACTAAGGTTTAGCCTTAACAATTTATTTTTTTTCTAATATTTTAAAGCATATTTAATTTGAATTTACAATTTGCATACCTTAAATTTATTGAACAACTATACCTTATAAAATGGATTTATAAATTACAATTATTGTGAATTACCTCAAAAAAAGCTCTTAACCCTCTAACCGGCCAATTTTTTTTCGATTAAAAAAAATTATTTATTGATTGTTTTTGGATAAATAAAACATACGGTATTGTTAAAAGATGAAAAAAATTTAAACCTTACCTTCCAGGTGAGAAAATATGTTGACCGCCAAAAGGCGGACCTGCCTGGTAACGTAATAAAACATTTTAATTAAGGAATGATTTTACTTGAAATTTTATTCAGTTTTTTTATTGTTTTGTGTGATAAATTTGGAAACATTTTTTATTGTTTGATAAGCATAGATTTAATTTACATTTAGTACAATACATTTGTGTTTCGGACTTACATCCCTGTAGTTTGCATACTTTTTTACCACTTCGGTCCAAAATATCAGGCATATGTCCAACTCCATCAAAACGAATGTCATCTGGTGGACCATACGATTTCTTTGGGTTTTGTATTTTTGGGCTTTGGCTCTGAGGTCTACCAACAGCTCTTTTGGCGTTAGCGTTCTCATAACGACAGAGTACATCAGCCACCTCAATACGAAAATCTGGCAATTTTTTATGAGTAACATCTTTAGAGTCAATACCATGAATACGCTGGAAAAGGAGGTATGAATTCACTAACGCCATATCAATTAGGTGATAAAATAAACGCAAAGTCCATTTCTTTGTTTTCATTCTGATGTGATCGCGATCAAGTAAACAATGTCTACCCCAAAGGCACCGCCAACAAACTCTTCTGAGTGTCCACGTTCTTTATCTTTTAATTCCACTTCCTTTGTCACCTTGCAGTTGGGTATCCTGTTACATCGGACGGTTCCTAATGCATAAATTCCTCTGCTCCGTAAATAAACAGAAGTGGCAGAGGTATTAAAATTAACGAAGTACAGGATATGATTTTTGAAATCTGGGATTGTGTTTGACAGTCTTATGACCACATTGACTGTTGCTCCTAATTCAGGGGTGTTGGGTAATACTTCATTATCGCCAGCTCCTTTGTATACTTCAAATTTGTACGAAAAGTCATGCGAGTCACAAAGGACAAATAGTTTCATGCCATATTTGTGGGGCCTTGCGGGCATATATTGCCGAAATTTTGTCAACATTTTTGTTGAACACATTTGTTCATCAATGCATATCCGAGGTGTTTTTGGCACAGCATCAAATTGCATATTGAGTCTGTCAACAATTGGACGAATTTTTTGCAGCTCATCATATCCTGCTTCCTGTGGTTTTTTCATTTTCGTGGTATCATTAAAGTGCAGATATTTTCTGATTAAAAAAAACTGTTTCGAAGTCATTGCGTTTCTAACTGGCTCGAAGGAATGTTTGGACCGGTAACTCTCAACATTGGGATACCGGTACACAGACATATAAATCAAAATTCCGATATATTTTTTTAAATCACACGTCGTTAGAATAAAATTTGTGTAAACATCTTGCTGTTTTGCATATAGATTGCCCTGAAACACAATTTCATTGAGCAAGTCATCGTTGAAAAAATAAGTAAAGCAACGGAATGGTGTGGTTAATTCTTTGAATTGTTGCGGCAATTCCTTGTCTCCTTGAAAAACTACATCGTTTTTTTCAAGTTCAAGGATTTTTTTTCCATAAAATGTTTTTGAACTCTGGGTTTTGGGAAGAAATATCTTTTACATTTCCTCTAAACCCCCCCGCATTTCCTCTAAACCCCCCCCCATTTTCAAATGGTTAATTCGTTCCTACAATGTTTAAAACCGAACAATGGTTACAGAAAAATGAAACGAAAAAACACTAGGAACTAGAGCAATGTGTATGCAAAAGTTCCTTGTAACCGGCAGGTCCGCCTTTAGACGGTGTCCAATTTTCACCGGCTAAAAGCTAAGTTTTGGTAAAACCTTCATATTAAAAACATAGAACACGATAGAATATATATTTACCTGTATGAAAATAATTTTTTTACTCGCAAATTATGAATTAATAGGATTTTATACTTTTTTCAAAATTCCACTTGATACACAAATAATTAATTTACACACTTTGTGAAAAAAATGACTTTAGCACTCAACAGTTTGCAATCAAATCAGAAATGCTTGCTGCTATTGTTCTCAACAAGAGAATTGTTTGTTTCTCTGCTGATATTTCCCGTTAGAACAGAAAAAACAGAAATAGAGCTGCATATTAACGTATTTATATACCCCGTCTAAAGGCAGGCTCGCCGGTTAGAGGGTTAAACTGTTATACTGAGTTAACATCAGTTGAAGCAAAGCAAAAGGAGGGCAGTCGTTCAACTGCACTCATCCGCTTCGGTTTTAAAAAAAAAATACCCTAAGTTTAAACCCAACACCTGTACATATTGAAACCGCTGTGAAATAAACAATATAAGTTTTATAACGTTTGTCGAAACCATCGGTGTTTTTATTTCTTTGCTCGTAAAGGTGAGAATCAACCCCTATACAACCCGCATTAACCCGCCACAAAACGCTAATTCTTCTCCTATTGTCTCTTCCCATTTTTTCTCCTCCGAGAAATTGTATAAATCAAACTAAATAGCTTAACTCATCCCTCATACAGTCCACTCTACTACCACACACGAGCTCATTAACATAAGCTAAGGCGAGCTTATTCATGGTCCTATCGAACCTCTAAAAGGGAACCAAGGAAAAACACCACCAAGCAACGGCATGAGGTAAAGCAATTCACACAATTTTATAATTGCGAAAGAGAGCCGGTAAGTGTTTTATTCTCTTATATCCAGAACTCAGAGAAATACAAGTGAAAAAGTGCTATTTTAATAAATAAAATTACAAAAAAAACATAAAACAAGCGAAAATTATGTTCACAAAATATAATTTTACTGTCAGCATTAAAAGTTATGGTTGAAAAATTAAGTGCCACCCTAATAACCTCAAATTCTCGGTGCTAATATTCAGAGATTGTTAACGGCTATCATATAATATATACATGCACATATGTATATAAAGCTAAATGTCAATTTTCTGCCCATGGTTCATTGCCGCGCTGCTAATTTAAATTACATTCGCAAAATAGAAAGAACTAAGAGATCCACATTGAAGAGTAATTTCTTCATGTTCCTTTGCACGGTCTACATATTATACTCTCAACACAAGTTCTCACATACTCATTCGTTAATATTGCTTTAACTCACATACAGAATAAATTCTGTTCTACACATATCATATTTGCTTTTTTGAATATTGTCAGAGAATTAATTCTCTATACGCACTTCCTACTATTCATCCACTAAAGTATTGCACATTGCGGCTTACGCACTCATCTCAAATTATTCCCTTACCCTTTTCTCTTAATTGTACTCGATATATAATATATAACATTTGCCCACCCTGACTGTGTGCTCACAACGAACATTCAACTAAACAGTAGTTACAACGTTTCTAACTAGCGTAGACACACGCACACGCTCACCCAAGCAATACCACGACGCAGCCGGCTTAGGGTTATGCCGTCGCGACGAATGTGTGCCAAATCTCTCGCACAAAGAGGACACAACAAAATAAACAGATCTGTAAACTCATGCATACATCAGGACTAGCATAGCATTGAGCTGCGCGCCAGTTTATTTTCTAATCTATGTACGGGCACATCAGTATAATAATCGCGACAAATTTTGCTACCGGCAAACCCGAAGAATAATAAAAAGGGAAAAGGTGAAAACGATTGTGATACGAAACAATAGGGAAGTGATGAAAAGTTAAGAAAAAAACCAACAAGAAAAGGTTGGGAAATAGAAAAAATAAAAGCAAATCAAATTATTATATCGAAAAAAAAAATTTTCAATTTTACAACATAAAAATAAAGAAAAAATTGTGAAAAAGAGAAGAGCAAAGTTATAAAATTTTGGAAATTTATGATAACACCCAAACTGAAAATCAAGTTTAAGGGAAGTAAAAGCAAAAATTGTGGAAAAGAAAGGGAAAAGAAACACCCGAAAAATTCTGGAAATTTAATAAGAACAAGAAATTTGTGAATATACAAAATAAAAAGAAAGAAAAGTTGTCAGATAGTTAATAAAGCAAATGAAGGAAAGGAAATCATAAAGAGGTAGAGGAAAAGGAAAAGAACAACAAGTTCTATTATTCTATTGCTACGGGCAATTAAACAGGCGGAAAAGCAGGTAAAAGTTGCTTAATTTCGAAAAATTGGTTTTAACTGAAATTTCTTCGACCAAAATTTGTAAGTTCTCTATCACCGATCTGCCAAATTTGGAGTAAAGTTTGCAAATTTAACAAGTGGACAACAACAAATTTTCAACACACTTGTTATACAGTGAAGTTAAAAAGTATTCACAACATTTTCATCACACTTTAAAAATTATTTTTCTTTCTTCTTTTCATTTAACAAGTGATCAACAAATTTTCAACACACTTGTTATACAGTGAAGTGAAAAAGTATTCACAACATTTTAAAAATTATTTTTCTTCTTTTCATTTAACAAGTGAACAACAAATTTACAACACACTTGTTATACAGTGAAGTGAAAAAGTATTCACAGCATTTCCGTCACAATAATTTATTTTTTTTTTTGTTTTCATTTAACAAGTGAACAACAAAAAGTTTCAACATTCTTGTTATACAGTGAAGTGAAAAAGTATTCACAGCATCTTCATCACACTTTAAATTTTTTTTGTTTTCATTTAACAAGTGATCAAGAAAATTTTTAACATTCTTCTTATACAGTGAAGTGAGAAAGTATTCACCGCATGTCGTTACGCTCTGAAAATTCAGTTTCAACATATATTTCCAGGAATCACTGGTAAATGAAAATCGATGTTTCAATAACACCATTTGATATTCGTTTGGTAACTCAACGAATTCGACAAATTCACTTCACACTCAACGAAAATATTTCATACTGACAGAAAAGGAACAAATAATTTTCTGTTGGTTCAACAAACGCAACAAACAAATTAATTGTTCAATATTCAAGAGTGCAACAGATTGTTTCGCTCACAAAATTTTTTGAAGAAAAGAAGAAGGAAAAAAAGAACATCCTGCCAACAAGCTGTCGATAAATATTTTGTAATTGAGAGGTTGAATTACAAAATAAAATTCTATTTACATTGATTTATTCAATTTCTCGGTGGAGAAATCAACCACTTACTTATACCGGGGTAAATTTGATGTAAATAGAACAAGCTCACACGTTAGCAAAGCATCGGCATTATTAAGATCGATATTAAACAGGCGAATTAAAATTTAAATAATCGTTTGACGGAAAAATCAACAAAACCATCGTTAATTCAAAGAACTTGAAAATTTTAAATATTTTATACAAATATTCACACATTCGCAAAATATCCGCATTGTTAAGAAAAAATTTGGCACTGGTTTGCGAAATACAGATAAATTACATCCAGCACCGATATCACTCGCATAACAACAATATCACAGGCTACAATGAAAACACAAAGATAATTCTCCAGCGCCCAAAATAGTGCTCAAATAAGATTAGACTTATTTGACACTGCAATCACAGATCACAGATAATACACATATCATCTACACTCGTAATATATTATAATTTTACACATAAAATTTTTCCCTACAGCTATTAAGGCACAAAAGTCATCAACGAACTGTAGGTGGCTTTTGTTAAAATTTCGTGCACAAAGTTATCAGCGAACTGGTGAGAACTTTGTAAATACATTTCGTTGTCAATTGTCAACCACAAATTATAGTTGACCGTTGAAACTAGAGAAATTTACTTGTCAGTACATCTCATTTTAATTTCTGCGTCAATTATATCGCTATAACTTCAAACTCTATCTGATATTGTATCTCGAAAATTTCGTTGTGCTATTCCTAAGACAAATTAGGACACAATTTGCAACAATTCACTCTCTGGCATTTCGTCTACATAAGTATTTATCCCAAGGGAAAAGGGAGAGAAAAATTCAGTTGTGCTATTCCTAAGATAGATTAGGACACAATTCGCTATTTTTGTGAATATCAACTCCGCAGCAACACAATTTTCAAAATGCCCCATACACCCCGTCCAAACGCGGAAGATTTCGCCGTAGATGTTTCGGAAATCTCTGCCATTGGGGATAGATTTTTCTTTGATTGTGACAACGTCATTATGTTCTGCTCCAATTTTGAGAGAATCGAAGTCCAAGATCAAACAGAGTCAATATTGGAAGTACGGCTAGAAGATCTGGAAGAGAGACGCAAGAAAATGGTTTCTTCATACGAAAGTCTAATGCTAAGTCCAGATCAAACCAATTCCAAGATTGTCAAAGACAAGGCTAGGTTAAATTTTAATGTATGTTCGGACACATATTATACGGCTAGGGCACACATCATGGATCTCATTAAAATCACAAGAGGCCCGACAAACCCCAATGATACTTCCAGATTAACTCTCTCTTCGGCTATGCCACAAAATTTCATGAACATGCAGCAAAATTCTGACATGGGTAACTCGGTTTGCATAAAAGTGCCGCCATGTGACACGGAAGTATTCAGAGCTGGTTATGAAGAGTGGCCATCATTCCGCGATATGTTCACAGCGGTCTATGTTAACCACCCCAAACTTACTCGCGCTCAAAAACTTTACCACCTGAGAAATAAAACGAAAGGTGACGCAGGTCAAATAGTTAAAAGATATACTCTATGCGATGAAAACTTTGACCTTGCATGGGGTGCACTCAAAACCAGGTATGAGAATAAACGCGTCCTGGTAGACAAACAATTAAAAATTTTATTCAATATTCCTAGTGCCACTGTCGAATCTAGCGAAAATCTTCAACAAATTCAGGCAACTGTAAACGATTGCCTAAGTACATTCAAAACATTGAACGTAAACATTGCCGATTGGGATCCAATTCTAATTTATTTGATCTCAACTAAGCTACCCGATGCAACTCTTGCACTATGGGAACAATCTCTCAAATCCCATCGCGAATTACCGAGTTGGTCTCAAATGGACGAATTTTTAATTAATAGATATGAAGTTGTAGAACGCATATCGAGCATCAAATGCATTAGAGATCAACAGGATCATCAGCACAATAACTCGATCAAAGCTCAATCGTACGCTTAAATGGAAAATTTGAAAACATTGTGCATTGCTTGCGAAGAAGATCACAGTATTCGCATTTGCCCTGCATTCAGAAGATTCTCTGTTCAAGAGAGAATTGATTTAGTTTATAAAAACAGAATTTGTAATAATTGCCTATCTCACGGGCACATTAAGGCGAACTGTAAAAGCAAAAACACGTGCATACATTGCAAAAAGAAGCATCATTCGCTTTTACATTTGAAATCTCATGAAATTCCACATAATTCCACATCAGGGAAAAAGGTCCCAAATGAGCAGCCTGAAACTAGTGCAAACGCTAGGGCAAATGTATACCCAAACCAAGGTTATAACTCTACTCAATCTAAAACCGATCAAGTGCAAGCCAACTTTTCAGCAAGTAGCGAGACAATTCTCCTACGAACGGCATTAGTTGATATAGAACACCGAGGAGACTTGTTCACAATTAGAGCGTTGATTGATCCAGGATCTCAACGAACCTTTGTATCTGAGAAAATCAGAAATCTCCTTCAATTGCCAACGCGTTGTGCCCGCTTCGATATTATTGGTATAGGAGGTCAAACTCAAAAATCAACCAAAGAGTGCGATATCGACATATACTCTACCAGATATGGAACACGCTTTTCCATAAGCGCCATAGTTCTCCCTAAATTGACCAAACGCCTTCCAGCTGTATCATTTCAAATTCCAAATCCCGAAGAGTTCCGAAACATAGATTTGGCTGACCCAGAATTTAACAAATCGGCACAAATCGATATTATACTAGGCAATGACTCTGAGCGTTTTATTAACATTGAGGGTATCAAGAAGAATATTTCCGGCTCAACTTCAGCGTATAATACAATTTTTGGATGGGTACTCAGTGGCCCCGTTGCATCTGAACTAATTCAGTCTTTTACGACAAATGTTGTTCTTTTATTCTGTTGTTCGACCTTTTCTTTATCAATAAATAATCAATATTCTTCGAGCTTGAGGTCTGATTTGCTGTTGTTGTATTTATTTTCCTCGATATTTCGCTACTCCTTTGTGTAGCATCATCAGGATATTTGAACAATATTTAACAATTAAAACAAAATAACAATTGTGAAAAAATTATGTCAATTCAAAAATGACAGAAACTCAACTTAGCGCTTTATTACGAAAATTTTGGGAGCAGGAAGAAATTCCAGCTTTCGACCCCGCTTCGGACGAAGATAAATACTGCGAAGAATTTTATAAAAGAACAACCACTCGTCACTCAGATGGTCGATACGTCGTACGATTACCGTTTCGAAAAGAGTTTCCCGACTCAATGTCTCTAGGGTCCTCTAGATTTCTAGCATTAGGACAGTTTGCAAGAATGGAAAAAAATTTGGCAAAAGATCCCGATTTACAAGCCACATACAACTCTGTCTTAAATGAATATATTTCGTTAAACCACATGGAAGAATCTGATTCACTTGAAATAGCTGACAATGGTAAAATCGGCTCATTCCATCTTCCACACCATGCTGTTGTGAGACCTGATCATAAAACCACTAAAGTCAGGGTGGTGTTCAATGCATCTCGTAAAACGAAATCAGGCTTTTCTCTAAATGACGTGTTATACACGGGTCCCACTTTGCAAACAGATTTAGTGGCCACTGTCTTAAATTGGAGGTTGTACAAATACGTATTCAGTGGGGATATTCAAAAAATGTATCGACAGATTTGGGTGCACCCTGACGACAGATGCTTTCAGAAAATTTTACATCAACCAGATTCCAAAGGTCCCATTAAAGATTATCAGTTGAAAACTGTCACATTTGGTGTAAATTGCGCGCCATTTCTGGCAATTCGCACGCTATTGCAATTGACATCGGATATCGAAGCTAAGCACCCAAGATCGTCAGCAATATTAAGAAGCGAAACTTATGTTGACGATATACTCTCTGGTGGATTCTCTATCTCTGAAACTCGCGAAGCTCAGTTGGAACTTATATCCGTCCTTAAGTCCGCAGGACTTCCACTCAAAAAGATAACCGCTAACGAACCGCAATTATTAGATCATCTGCCAACTGAAGACTTGTACGATTCAGAATTTATGCGTTTCCCAGATACTAGCTCCACTAAACCATTGGGTATCAAGTGGAATGCGTTATCTGATAACTTCAGTTATCAATTTTCTATTACCCCTTCAGATAATACGACGAAACGAAAAGTACTTTCAATTGTGGCCCAGTTATTCGATCCAGCTGGCTGGATAACACCTTTCACTATAAAGGCCAAAATATTCATTCAGCAACTTTGGCTGGAAGGCACCACTTGGGATGAAACTATAAGTCTCGAGGCCCTTGCAAAATGGGAAATTATTCTAGCCGAACTACCGCATATTGATAATATCAACATTCCCAGGTGGATTCAATATACTCCTGCAGACACTGTACATATTTGCGGCTTTTCGGATGCATCCAAGTCAGCGTACTGTGCCTGTGTTTACATTGCATTCCAGTCGTCTAAAAATATCAAATATTGCAACCTACTCACATCAAAAAGTAAAGTGGCCCCTCTAAACACTATTTGTTTACCGAGACTTGAACTCAATGGAGCTCTACTACTCGCAAAACTTGTTAGTTATGTAAATTCAATAATGAAATTTGTAGTGGCCGATACTATTTTATGGAACGATTCGTCGATCGTACTTGGATGGCTGTCCAAACCACCTAGCTCGTGGGAAACGTACGTCGCAAACCGTACGGCCCAAATTCATTCCCTGGTTCCTCACGCAAAATGGAAACATGTCGCAACACATGATAACCCAGCTGAACTGGATACTCGTGGTTGCAGACCTCAAGATCTAATTAATAATACTATGTGGTGGAACGGACCCAAGTGGCTTACTAACCCTCAATCCACCTGGCCAGTGTCTAATCCCTTGTCTCCACCAGTTCCGCCTCCAAAAGTTCAAGTACTTCATGTAACGTGTGAACAAACTGATATATTGAAGAGATTTTCTTCATACCCAAGAGCATTGAGAGTGCTATCTTACGTTTTTCGATTTTTCCATGGCACTCATCCACAGTATAAATCAAACACTTCGTTCGACAATGTTTCGATATCTCAAAAGGAAATTTCATTTGTGAAAACTCGTCTCATTAAACTCGCTCAGGAAATGTACTATGAGGAAGAATACAAAGCAACTCAGAACTCTCAAACAATCTCCAACAAAAGCCCGCTAAAACCGCTTAATCCAATATTGGACAATGACAAAGTTCTCCGTGTAAATGGCCGCTTATCTCACTCATCGCTCCCATATAATGAACGATTTCCCATTATTCTTCCGGGAAATTCTCGATTTGCCACTTTATACCTCTCTTACTTACATAACTTTCTCATTCATGCGGAGTGCAACCATATGTGTCGAATGGTTCAATCTGAGTTCTATATATCTCGCCTCTACCCCGAATAAAAGCCATAATTCGTAAATGCAAGATCTGTGTTGTATTTAAGCAAAGGCCATGTTCCCAAATGATGGCACCCTTACCACTCGATAGGTGTACACTCTCACCTCCGTTTCACGTTACTGGCATAGACTTTGCCGGACCATTCGAACTGAAAAGCTCTACACTCCGAAATGCTCCGCTGGTAAAAGGCTACGTATGCGTGTTCGTATGCTTTTCAACTAAAGCCATCCACTTGGAAGTATGCTCCGACCTATCCTCGGAAAAATTTCTGGCAACATTTGCTCGTTTTGTTGGCAGGCGGGACTCCCCCGTCGGGTATTATCCGATAATGGTCGAAATTTTGTAGGAGCTAGTCGGTCCTTGTTCAGAGAATTCAAAAGATTCTTAAAATCTGCATCGAGTGAACTTGCTGAAAAATATGCAACACACCGATTTGAGTGGAATTTCATACCGCCCCATGCACCACACATGGGAGGCCTTTGGGAAGCTGCTGTTAAAAGCTTCAAGTTCCACTTCAAACGAATCGCTTGCTCACACAAATTTACGTATGAAGAAATCGCAACTGTTCTCGCGCGGATAGAGGGAGTTTTAAACTCCCGCACAATCTCCGCAGTTTCTGAAAATCCAACGGACTTTACCGCACTGACTCCTGGTCATTTTTTAAGAGGTTCTCCCATCATGTCAATGCCCGAAGTTTCGACTTCCAACTTGTCATTAAGTAGTCGCTGGTTAAAACTAAAAGCGATACACCAGCAGTTTGCGATTAAATGGAAGGAAGAATATCTCAAATCCCTTCAAAAGCGGTACAAATGGCAAAATTCTTATCAAAATCTAAAAGTTGGAGATCTGGTCGTAGTTATAGATGATCTATTACCCCCAAGCGAGTGGAGTCTAGGTCGCATCAATAAAGTTTATGTAGGGTCAGACGAAAATGTGCGCGTAGCAGATGTGAGAGTTGCCAGCGGAATAATAAAACGACCAATTGTTAAACTTTGCTATCTACCAATGCAATCTGAAACTGATGCTCAATAACATAAATTCTCATTTACAGCAATTTCCACTCTTATCGTCTATATTAATTTTCTTTATTTATACCACCCTTTAGACCCAACAGACTAAGCCCAATTCGCGAGCTGAGCGTAGTCAGCCACAGAAGCCGTCGCGATTCCACCAACTACACGTGCTCCTTATGCACCCACTCACATTCATTACGATACTGCAGGAAATTCCTCGGCATGGACCCCAACGAAAGGAAGTCGGTCGTTCGACGCTACCGGTATTGCGTCAATTGTTTGGCCAAAAGCCATACGGTGGACGCCTGCCAATCCCGGGATAGATGTCGGAAGTGTGAACGGCCACACCACACGTTGCTACACCCCTGTCATCCACGAGTTAGAGGACCAGTCGCCTCAAGAGTCACAAAAAGGAAACAACCGCAACAAAAGCCGAAGCCGAAGGCGAAGCTACCCAAGAAGACGTCAATAGTTACGCACGACCAAAATATAATCTCTGAAGCTATCCGCTCGCTGGCCAACGTCTTGTGCGCCTCAACATCAGCTCCAACATCCAGACGCTAACTTTGGCCGGGAGCATGTCTAAACTACGGTTTAGCCTTAACAATTTATTTTTTTTCTAATATTTTAAAGCATATTTAATTTGAATTTACAATTTGCATACCTTGAATTTATTGAACAACTATACCTTATAAAATGGATTTATAAATTACAATTATTGTGAATTACCTCAAAAAAAGCTCTTAAACTGTTATACTGAGTTAACATCAGTTGAAGCAAAGCAAAAGGAGGGCAGTCGTTCAACTGCACTCATCCGCTTCGGTTTTTAAAAAAAAATACCCTAAGTTTAAACCCAACACCTGTACATATTGAAACCGCTGTGAAATAAATAATATAAATTTTATAACGTTTGTCGAAACCATCGGTGTTTTTATTTCTTTGCTCGTAAAGGTGAGAATCAACTCCTATACAACCCGCATTAACCCGCCACAAAACGCTAATTCTTCTCCTATTGTCTCTTCCCATTTGTGGCTTATACAATTTCTCCTCCGAGAAATTGTATAAATCAAACTAAATAGCTTAACTCATCCCTCATACAGTCCACTCTACTACCACACACGAGCTCATTAACATAAGCTAAGGCGAGCTTATTCACAATGCATCGAAGAGTTGCAGAATGCGTTTGACAGCTGGGCCCAAGGCCAAGAATCGGGTTTTTGCATAACCCAATAGTTCATTGAAGTCGATATTTATGCCAACTCAAATGGACTTCAGCGCTTCAATATGAGTCGTGTTGCGATAGAAATACGAGTAAGTTTTCACGACGATCCATTCCATGTCTATAGGAAGGCTCTCGGACGCCTCTTTTAGAGGGTTGTGTACTATGTGGGCAACGCACCCAATTCCAATCAAGTGCGGTAACCACTTCTGCATTCTAGAGAAAACGTTTTTATCTCCTCCTCGCGTTATGCCGCCGAAGTTCGTCGGCGCATTGTCTCCGCAAAACGCCACTATTTTTTTCTTCAATCCGTATTCGTCAGCTACATTCGATAAAAGTGCTTCGATCATTTCACCCGTCTCACCTCCAAGCTATTGCACGTCCAACACTTTGACGTGTACGCCGGTGGTCGGAATGAAGTATCGAACGAGGACGGGAAATAATTTCACGTTTCTGTGATTCGAAGCATCAGTGTAAATGGTTACGTAGTGGCATTTATTCAAGTCCTCTTGCGCCATTTCTTTGAAGCGTGGAGCCAACACATTAACCACAATCGATTGGCACTTTGTCTGCGAGCATGCGAATGATTTCACTTTAAAGCATGTTCGTATGATTTTGGTGGCACAATCTGACGACTTGAAGCTGTGATTGGCGTTCACAACGTGGTATGCCCAGAAGGCTTCGATTGCAGCAAGTTCAGCGTTGAATTTCGACGTAAAAAATGCTTGGATTGGTTTGCTGGAAGATGCTGCTTTCAACGCCGACGAATGCCTGTCGGTTTTCAATGTCGAACGATGTCGGTATTGCCGCCAGATGCAATAGAAAACTCTGATTTGCACTTTTTGCATTGGACAATGCTCTCTGATTTAGTAGTCTCGAGGAACAGATACTTCTCCTTCAGATCGCTGTTGAAAACACACTTTCCTTTTGAGACTCTCGGCATTTTTTTTTATTAGTATTTTCTCACAAACAACGAACTCAATTACAAATTAGCGAAAATGCGACTGTGAGGCGCACCAAGTAAACAAAGGCTGTTAAACAGTAAACACAAAGTGTGCGCGATTGACATTTCTCGCAATTTCGTCGGGTGCATGATACAATTACTTACATGGTAGTAGCAGGTGTTGTTCTAGTTCTAGGGTAACAACCTTGCAAAAACAACAGTTGTAAACAACGCAGCCAGCTGTGCTCTTGCCACTACCACGTAGATAATTGTATCATAGTCGAGTGTTGCCAGCGTTCAAAATATCAGTGGCGTTTGCTGTTGTCCCAAAACATTCGAATATTAAATTGGAAAATTTCCGTTGTTGAAAAATCAAAATCAGGATAAAAACAGGATAAACACAGGATTTTCAGCTCATTCACAGGATTCGTTTTTACACAGGATTTTGCTCCAAAAAACAGGAGTATCCTGCGCAGAACAGGATAGATGGGAGCCTTATTGTTACCTAAAAGATATTGTCGTAATTTGCATACGGTAAAAACTATTCCTAGAGCTCCTTTTTCAAGCGTACTGTAAACTCTTTCGGATTTGGACAATGATCTTGATACAAAAGCTACTGGTTCTAATTTACCATCTATTTTGTGGGAAAGAACGCCTGCAACTGCATTAGCTGAGGCATCTGTGGTCAAAATTATAGGTAATAATGGATTAAAATGCGCTAAACTTGTATCCGAAGCAATTTCTCCTTTCATAGTTTCATATGCTTTCTGACACGCATGTGACCAAACAAATTTTGAGTCTTTCCTCAAAAGATCATAAAGTAAAATATATGGTCCTGCGCAGAGCTATATAATCTATATTCTGACGTGGACATAGCTAGGCGAATCAAATTAGGGGAATTGCGTTGCCTAAGCCATGCTATCAGAATGAATGAAGATGAGCCAGCGCGAAAGGGTTTCGATAACGTACCAGATGGAAGCAGGAAAAGAGGACGACCAAGACTCCGCTGGAAAGACCAGGACGAAGAATCCCTCAGTATCCTTGGTGTTACCAACTGGCGAGAAAAGGCGAAGGATAGAGCCAGTTGGAAGAATATGTTGAAATTTGTTTAATTAATGTGTGTAAGACGTCTGCCCTCATGAGCTTGTAAAACAGTCAATAAAAGTAAGTAAGTAATGATAGTTAATGCCGATAAGGGAAATGCGAGAGTAGCTATGACCAAATGTGATTATATATCACGAATTAACAATATTGTAGGGGACCCCACTTACAAACTTCAAAAATTTAACAATGATATTGTTTAAAAACTTTATAAAGCAGGAAACATAAATCAAAACTTAAGACAAATGTGTCCACAGCACCGAGGTTGTATGGAGTCCCAAAAATACACAAAGAAGATTTTCCGTTAAGGCCAATATGTTATTTTGTTAATTCCCCTTCTTATGAGTTGTGTAGGTACATTACGAATATACCTAAAAGGATTACAGACGACTACAAATACAATATAAAAGTCTCACTGCAGTTTAAGAATAAAATAAAGGAACTAGAGATACAAAATTGTGAAAAATTAGTTTCATTCGATGTAGTTTCTTCATTTCCGAGTATACCTGTAGACTTGGCACTTCGTGTTATCGATTTGGACAATGTAGCACAGAATTATAGATATTTAATTAGTAAAATGTAGAATATTTCACCCAAAATTGTTTGATGTATCATTGAATTTGTCACTAGGTAACATTTTTAATATATCAGTATGTAACTTGTTGAGTTTACCATTATGTATATACTTTTTTCAACAAAATTATTTTTCTGGCTGTAAATTAGACAAACTATTTCTACACAAAAGTTTTTCTGGCTTTAACTTAAACATTTTTCATATGACAAGAACATTTTTTCAATTGTTTAATTTTTCATTTTGTTTTATTGTTGTTTTTTCAAATGACAAGAAAAAGATTTTGTTCATCAAGTCTTTTCGCTTCTAATTAATAATTGTGTTTATCTTCCTGACGATGCTACTCGAACAATTTATTTTTTGAATATAATGCGAAAGGTCGGATAAATTATCGCTTATACATTGAGAATGTTCTAGATGTTGAACCAGACATAACATTAAAGAATATTAAAAATAAGTTATTTGGGGAAAAAATGTGTTAATATCGACGACTTCTATTGATACTCATCTGTGGAGATAGACAGAATGAATTATCCACGTACAGTGGAACTACGGCAAAGATATGCTCGTGAATTTACGGAGTGGACTCCACAGCAAAGAGAAAAATTTTCTTTATTGGTGAGTGTGGCTTTAACCTTCATCTGCGCAGATCACAAGCTCGCTCAAAGATAGGTTCAAGAACACACATTCCAGTACCATCTATAAGAGGACGTAATGTAACAGTGTTATCTGCTATCAATAATGGAGTTAACGCAATGCAGTTGACGCAGCACGTTTCAAAAATATTTGTAAATGAGGTTTTTTTTTTGATTATGAATAATGCTCGAATACATAAAATTCAGGACATCCAGAATATGATTCAAAAAAGTGGAAGTTTCATAAAGTATTTACTCCCCTACTCACCAATGTTGAATCCAATTGGAAAAGCTTTCTCAAAATTAAATCTAAAGCTAGAGCAATATTAGGCGATACTACCGTTGCACACAACATTTTTGATATCATCAATAGAAGCGTCCAGGATCTCAACAAAACAATTGCTCCAACTACGAAATGGGTATGGTTCTTAAAATTCCTAAAGCAGCAAATGACCAACATCTTCATTGGGCATTATAATATGTAAGTAAAATTGAGTGATGTAATCGTGCACTTTTTTGAGAATTTAATTGTTTCCCAGATTTTATTCTATGATTCGTGAAAATGGCGCATGCCTTCTACCTTCATTTAAGAAGACAATGCTATTTGTGTTTGTAAAATATAATAAATATATGAATAAATCATTGAATTGTAAAAGATTTCTGTAATACTAGAAAAAAAGGTAATGTGTTTTAAATAGGGTTTCATTTAATTTGAAAATAGTTTCATTTGAATTTAAAAAAGTTTGAGTTCGACTGAAATCAGTTTCATTTCCGTTGAAAAAAGTTGCATTTAAACTAAAAAAGGCTGCATTTAATCTGAAAATTGTCGCATTTAATTCGAAAATTGTTTCATTTAATCTGAAAAAGGTTTTAATTAATCTGAAAATGCTATATGTATAATCCCTCTTCACAAGTCTGGTAGTTTACTACAAAGAAGATACCATCTATGAAGTGATTAGTAAATTAACAAAAAGATTTGAAGATCGAATCAGATCCTCTAACCATGATATTATAAGGAATTTTTAATTGTATATATCTTCCAAATCTTCATCTCTGAAGATGAAAGAAGTTCGAAGCTGATACTTTAACAAATTAGGCTTAGTTAAGTATGAATCTAACATCATATAGCAAATTATATGTTTGTGTAATTATACATGTTTGTGTAATACTATAGCTCTATTCTGTTTCACTAACTTTTATAACTTTCCTAATTTACGAGGTCTGCAACTCCTTGGAGTTTCCATTGTTGTTGATGCTGTTGGTTCAGGATGTTGCACGCTTGATTGTGTTATATTCTCAATACTTTGACTATTAATGTAATTTTTCGACTTGATAGATCGAATTTGGTCAAGGTGACGTTTAATTTCCCGATTATTGTGTACAAAAATACAGGCGTAGGACCGAGGTCCAATTTGTGTTTTAATTTTCGCCTGAGCCCAACCAGTACCTCGTTTCTGTAGTTCTCGAATCGAAAAAGTTTTCACATGAAACATGTGAATTGAAATAAAAACGCTACGAATCGGTACTTCTCACATGTGACTGTTTCTACAATATTTGTTTTGGTAAAACTTTCTATGACGTACTGCTTTCTCCATGCTTATTGGAAAAATGCGAGAAAACTGTTTCTAAAAAGTAGGGAGTCGAAAAATTGTAAATTTTAAACGTCAAAAATACTCACAAATTAAAACGGTGCGAGATTTGTTTTTTATTCCCTGTTAAACTATTTTTTCGACCACTTTATATGGGGATCTAAGCGATATTAAGCGGCTCGCCATACAAAGTCGTCGAAAATTTAGTTTAGCAGGAATTAAAAAAACAAGCTTACTTTGAGCATGCCCTGCTAAACTAATTTTCGACCACTTTATATGGGGAGTTAAGCGATATTAACGAATTTAAGCGGTTTTTTGTTCTTTTTCGCACTAACTTATTTATTTTGTTTATATTTTTTTTACTACTTGACAGCTTTCCTGGAATATTCCAATAAAAACGTAATCAGTGTTGTCTCTTTTCGCATTGATTTGCAGAAACAGTTTTTAATCACAAATCGAGAAACGATGGAATTTTATGTTTCATGCTGAATGTGAAAACTTTTTCGATTCGAGAACTACAGAAACGAGGTACAGGTTATGTCATGCTGTGACCCAGGTGGAGCTATTGTCGTCAGTACGAACTGGCCACTATCTTTATCTGTGACCAGTACCAAGTGTCCTTGTCTGTTTCCAGAGTGAAGATGGCGTTAAAATTATGTATTACTGTACAGTCATGGTCTCCTTGCATAAGTACAAAGAAGCAAAGGGTACAGTGCCGTATTTGCGCCTAGCATCCTCTCGAATGTACAGGCTAGTACGCTTCACCCGAAGGTTAAGGTCAGGAGGCCAGAGATCGGAAGATTTAAGTAACCGCGAGGTTCCCATAACTTGAGCCCACTCATTAGGCGAAGGCGAGGCGAACATCAACGGGAACATGGCCCGACAGAACGAAGCGGAGTTCGTTCCCGAAAAGAGGGGAGGAATGTTGGGGTGCAGAATATTGCGGTGCCATATAGCATCATGTTGATGAGTAAATTTCCCTAGCTGATGGTTGTGTACCCCGTTAGTATTTAAGTTTGTTTATGTTATCAAACTTAATTCTTTTGTATGTACATTTTTTTGTATGTATAATATGACCAGTGTTTTGTTTATTATTGTGTTTGTAATTATTGTGTTTGTATTATGTGTTAAGCGGTCATGTCCGCCTTGGTTCGTCGAACCAATGTGTATTCAAGTTGCATTTTTGCTCCGGTGACTGTTTTGCAACGCTAGCATATTATGCCAGTGGTTGGGAATAACAACTTAGCATAATGCCATAGAATCACTTTTGATTTTCGCGTAGAAAACGAGAACCAGTACCTCGTTTCTGTAGTTCTCGAATCGAAAAAGTTTTCACATGAAACATGTGAATTGAAATAAAAACGCTACGAATCGGTACAAAAAATCGCTTCTCACATGTGACTGTTTCTATAATATTTGTTTTGCGAAAACTTTCTATGACGTACTGCTTTTTCCATGCTTATTGGAAAAATGCGAGAAAAACTGTTTCTTATAACTAGGGAGTCGAAAAATTGTAAATTTTAAACGTTAAAAATACTCACAAATTAAAACGATGCGAGATTTGTTTTTTAGTCCCTGTTAAACTATTTTTTCGACCACTTTATATGGGGAGCTAAGCGATATTAAGCGATTTTAAGCGACTCGTCATAAAAAGTCGTCGAAAATTTAGTTTAGCTGGAATTAAAAAACAAGCATATTTTGAGCATTCCCTGCTTAACTAATAATTCGACCACTTTATATGGGGAGCTAAGCGATATTAAGCGAATGTAAGCGGTTTGTTGTTTATTTTCGCACTAGCTTATTTTGTTTGTTTAGTTTGTTTTACTAATTGACAGCTTTCCTGGAATATTCCAATAAAAACGTAATCAGTGTTGCCTCTTTTCGCATTGATTTTCAGAAACACTTTTTACTCACAAAACGAGAAACGATGGAATTTTTTGTTTTTCGAGGTACAGTACCTCGTTTCTGTAGTTCTCGAATCGAAAAAGTTTTCACATTAAGCACGAAACAATAAATTCCATCGTTTCTCGATTTGTGAGTAAAAAGTGTTTCTGCAAATCAAAGCGAAAAGAGGCAACACTGATTACGTTTTTATTGGAATATTCCACGAAAGCTGTCAAGTAGTAAAAAAAAAATTTAAACAAACAAAATAAGCTAGTGCGAAAAAGAAGAACAAACCGTTTAAATTCGCTTAATATCTCTTAGGTCCCCATATAAAGTGGTCGAAATATTAGTTTAGCAGGGAATGCTCAAAATAAGCCTGTTTTTTAATTCCTGCTAAATTATGTTTTCGACGACTTTGTATGGCGAGCCGCTTAATATCGCTTAGCTCCCCATATAAAGTGGTCGAAAAATTAGTTTAACTGGGAATAAAAAACAAATCTCGCACCGTTTTAATTTGTGATTATTTTTGACGTTTAAAATTTACAATTTTTCGACTCCCTACTTTTTAGAAACAGTTTTTCTCGCATTTTTAAATTCAGCATGGAAAAAGCAGTACGTCATAGAAAGTTTTCGCAAAACAAATATTGTATAAACAGTCACATGTGAGAAGCGATTTTTTGTACCGATTCGTAGCGTTTTTATTTCAGTTCACATGTTTCATGTGAAAACTTTTTCGATTCGAGAACTACAGAAACTAGGTACTGTACCTCGTTTCTGTAGTTCTCGAATCGAAAAAGTTTTCACATGAAACATGTGAATTGAAATAAAAACGCTACGAATCGGTACAAAAAATCGCTTCTCACATGTGACTGTTTCTTAAATATTTGTTTAGCGAAAACTTTCTATGACGTACTGCTTTTTCCATGCTTATTGGAATAATGCGAGAAAACTGTTTCTAAAAAGTAGGGAGTCGAAAAATTGTAAATTTTAAACGTCAAAAATACTCACAAATTAAAACGGTGCGAGATTTTTTTTTATTCCCTGTTAAACTGTTTTTTCGACCACTTTATATGGGGAGCTAAGCGATATTAAGCGGCTCGCCATACAAAGTCGTCGAAAACTTAGTTTAGCAGGAATTAAAAAAACAAGCTTACTTTGAGCATTCCCTGCTAGACTAATTTTTCGACCACTTTATATGGGGAGTTAAGCGATATTAAGCGAATTTAAGCGGTTTGTTGTTCTTTTTCGCACTAACAGATTTTGTTTGTTTATATTTTTTTTACTACTTGACAGCTTTCCTGGAATATTCCAATAAAAACGTAATCAGTGTTGTCTCTTTTCGCATTGATTTGCAGAAACACTTTTTACTCACAAATCGAGAAACGATGGAATTTTATGTTTCATGCTGAATGTGAAAACTCTTTCGATTCGAGAACTACAGAAACGAGGTACTGGTCATAAGACAATGCATGAACAAATGAAACATCATAAGTCTATTTCACGAAAACACCAAAACGAGATGTTTTACAAATATGTACTACAATTTTGTTTACGGATCAACAATTATTTTATAGACAATGGAAATATATATAATCAAATATTTGGAATGCCAATGGGAAACCTACTATCCCCAACAATAGCAGACATAATTCTTGACAATTTACTGGGCCATGCATTAAAGATGATGAAAGATCATATTAAATGCATCCTGAAATACGTTGACGATATAAAGAGGGATACTAATAACACTTAATCAATATCACGACAAACTTCAATTCACAGTGGGAAAAAATAGACAAGAAAATACCTTATCTAGACACAACACTACATCGGGAAGACAATAGGGTTATATTGAACTGGTATTCAAAGGACATGGAGTCCGGCAGAATAATGAATTATAATTCGACCCAACCCCTACGCCAGAAAATCAACATGGCGGTATCAAATCTTATTAACAAAATCATAGACCTTAGTGACGAGAAATTCATGGACATACAAAAAATTAAAACAATCCTCAAAAAATTTAAAACAATCTTCAAAAATAAGCCGCACCACTTAATCAATAATAAGCTTGTTTTTTTTATTCCCTGCTAAACTAATAATTCGACGACTTTGTATGGTGAACATAGCGATTTTAAGCGGCACTCCATTCAAAGTCATCGAAATTTAGTTTAGCAGAGAATAAAAAAACAAGCTTAATATTAAGCATGTTTTTTTATTCCCTGCTAAACTAATATTTCAACGACTTTGTATGGGGAATTAAGCGATATTTAAGCGACATTCTATACAATAACATATTTCGCCGACCAGTTCGATCTTTTGCCTTATCTCTCCAGTTGGCAATACCAAGTGTACGCAGGGATTCGCAGACATGGGACTGTCCGTGGATGTGGAAAGTTTCTGATAGCCATTCACTTGGGAGTGGCCAGAAATGATTCCAAAGCAGTCCAAACAGCTCAGTACTTCCACGCAGTATATCATTATATGGCTTTATCGGAAACCTCCTTTAGCTAGCTAGAGTGAGAAGGCGAAAATAAATGAGCAGCCTGATTTGGTTACGCGATCACTGATGTGTCTCAGGCTTAGTAGCTGACTGATATCACTGAAGCTCATCAAGCTATCGGGCATATTCTTTTGTCCTTCAGAAGGCGGATGAGCCAAACATATCGGCCAACGGCGGATAAAACACCAAAAGAAGAAAATCCAGGTTCGACATATTGCATCCTGGTCAGCGCCTGATCCATAATGGGCGGCTGCAATCAAATATCCTGGAAGTAGGTGAAATGCAAAAACCCGGTGGACTGGGTTTGCCTCCCGCCACCGTTCATAATGACAGTGAAAATACGAATATAGTTTCAATAAATATCCCTGAAGATGTTGAAAAAGACTCAACGAAACGTCGGAGGAAAATAATGAAGTAATTTGTTACATACTTGCATAATGTCGACGAAAGAAATTTAAGATGGTCAGAGCACGGTTCGAACCCCCGTTCTCCTGCACAAGCGCCGCGCACACTACCATTCCTACCATAATTTCCTTTTAATTGTCAACATTTCAATCTACATACATACATACTATTTATACCTAACATATTGTTACGAATAAGTAAAAGCTTTTGCTTGCTGTTAATGACTCTACTAACAGTATGTAAATAACAGGCGGTTAGTGCTGCGCCTGAAAGTATGCATTGTAACAACGTACCAGTTCGCTAAACCAGTAGCATGAATTCACCTCAGTAAAGATAATTCTCCTGTGTTCGAGATTATTGTACAAAGATAAGCAACAACAACATTATCTAGAAGGTTCTTGAATTAGCTAGATATACCTTCATTTGAGTATGGTGAGTTGGTATAAATAGCGAAGGTCTTTGGAATGGAGAGTTCAGTTTGTGATTAACCGCCATAAAGTAAGCACTGCGATTTGATAGTAAAATATAAAACTTTGTTAAAGTGTCATAAATAAAGTAAACTGTTTTACTATATAAGTAAAATAAAAGGAAGTTAAACCGTTGTAATTATCGTAATTTAAAACGAACCTTGTTTTATTATTGGGAATAAAACAACGCAAAAAGACGAATAAGGAAATTCGTAACATTGGTGTCAGAAGTGGGATTACGAATTAAGGACAACGATGGAGTTTGAAGAACTCAGAGTTGAACAACTAAAAAAGGAGTTGAGTAAATTGGATCAACCGACAGCTGGTAATAAGGTACAGCTGCAGAGACGATTGATAGAAGAATTCAAGCGCCGAAACATTGACATTGACAAATACCAGTTTGAATGCAAAGAAGAAATGGAGATATCTGCATATGAAGCAACTGGTAATGTAGATGTTTCTACAATGTTTGCGGCCATGATGGAAAAGTTTGCAAAATTGGACGAAAACTCTAGAATTATTAACGTGAAGCTGGACGAGAATTCTAGAATTGTGGACGAGAAATTGAGCCAAAATTCTCGAATAATTAACGACAAACTGAATGAGAAATTTGGTGAGAATTCTAGAATTATGAATGAGAAATTAAGCGAGAATTCTAGAATCATTCAGGAAACATCAAATGCCACAAATGAGAAACTGCAAGAAATCTCCGAAGTTGTGAGCAATATGGAGATTCAAGTGAACGATCAATTCGAAAAGGTTGAACATAAGTTCGAGGAAATGAGGCAGGAGATTGAACAAGTCGAACATAACTTCAAGGAAGTCGAACATAAGTTCGAGGAAGTCGAACGGGAACTAAAAAATGGTGTAAGCGAATTGCAAAGGAAAATGCGTGAACTTCAGTGGCAAGAGGGTCCAGTGCGAGTATTTTTCGAAGGCTCTAGTAGATTGAAAGCTCCCAGTTTCAATGGCTCTACACCATTCGACGTTTTCAAATTCCAATTCGAAATGGTCGCAATAATTTTAGCACTGACAGGAAACGCAGTAGAAGTCCTTCAGAGCATTCTCGTCAGTGCCAGAAACAACTACGAGGATATACTGGCTGCGTTACAACGCACGTATGGTGGCGATCACAAGAAGGATTTATATCGCATGGAATTAAGAGGCCGAGTGCAAAAGCATAATGAAACACTTCAGGACTTCGCAACCGAAGTGGAACGTATGGTGTTGATGGTTGACTCACAAAGAGCTACATTTGTGGAAACAGTTTCATTTGCTTTGGCGAATGAGACGGTGAGGGTTGTTTCCAGTCAACAGACACATCAAGTGCGAAGGGTAGAAACGGAAGGCGAATCAAAATATTTTAAAGGCGCCTTTAGCGAACTGAAAGAAGTGATTCGGATTCTCACGAAAGCGCTATGGCAAGCAACAAAATTGAAAGGTAGCAATCATGGCAAACCTGGTCATATTGCACGAAACTGCAGAGAGCCACGAAAACGGTCAAGATCTCCAGCGGTAACGGCCGATACCGGACGAGTAAATGACCGTCCACATGCAATCGAGCGTAAGCAGGATTCTAAGGCGGAGATAAAAGAGCAAATTATTGTCGTCCCATCCCTGAGAATTGTATCGGACGACGAGTGGTTCACGGCACAGAGAAGTGATCCTGTATTGGCAAAAATTATTTTGACAAAGGAAGAGGATAGACAATTAACGCGGAATGAAATCGCTTCAGAAAGCCCCGTTTTAAAATCATATTGGGCCCAGTGGAATAGCCTGAGATTGCTAGATGGCTGTCTATACCGTGTATGGGAAAGTGAAGATGGAAAAACGGAGAAAAATCTAATTGTGGTACCTGCCTTGAAAGTGAAAGGGATAATTGCAGAATCTCATAATGGTCCGAGTGGTAGGCACCTCGGAGAAGGCAAAACTATGGAGAAACTAAGGGAACGTTTCTATTGGGTTGTTCGTCGTATCCGAGTGGATTGCAGGCTGCACCCAGTACTTGACAACTAAAGGACCAACGCGGAGGAGTTACGAACAGAGACATCAGGAGAGCCCAAGTGCTCCCTTCGAGCGAATATCCATGAGTGTGGCTGGTCTATATCCAACAAGTAGCTCTGGGAACCAATATGCCCTAGTCGTTATGGACTACTTCATTAAATGGCCCGAGGTATACGCTATTCCAAATAAAGAAGCGAAAACAATAAGCAAAGCTATCGTGAACAACTGGATAAGTCGTTTTGGTGTCCCTTTAGAACTGCATTCGGAGCAGGGTAGGAATTTTGAATCTGCCGTCTTGAAAGAAATATGCGAGAGGAATGGAATTCGTCGGATGAGAACGACATCATTGCGCCCACGGACTGACGGCAC
This sequence comes from Phaonia tiefii, assembly GCA_963931995.1. Classification (NCBI taxonomy): domain Eukaryota; kingdom Metazoa; phylum Arthropoda; class Insecta; order Diptera; family Muscidae; genus Phaonia; species Phaonia tiefii. The sequence goes on along the minus strand of OZ008371.1, from coordinate 85,242,420 downwards.
GGTAGAGAGATTTAATCAGGCTCTCGAAGAATATTTGAGCAAGGTCGTCAGTAAGGATAGAAAATTCTGGGAGGAACGAATACCAAAATTCCTTCTAGCATACCGGCTGGCCACCCAGGATACCACTGCCCGAACACCAGCTAGTGCCGTCTTCGGGACGGAGTTAAAGCTCCCTAGAAATTTGGAGTTTGGCAACTGCCTAACATCCGACAGTGGGGAGAATGATGGTATCCCAGGAGAGCTTAATGATATCCATGAATTTGTGCGCAACAAAATAAAGATGGTCAGTAATAAAATGAAAGCCAGATACGACCGAGCGGCAAATTCAGAAGGATTCCATGAAGGCCAGCTAGTTTTACTGTTCAACCCACAGCGCAAGAAAGGTTTATCTCCAAAACTTCAGACACACTGGGGGGGCCCTTACAAGGTTGTCCAACGAATAAATGACGTGGTTTATAGAATCCAGAAAAGCCAAAGTCCAAGAGCTAAAATGAAAGTCGTGCATTTGGAAAGACTAGCCCTGTATGGAAAACGGATGGTTGAGCCTGCTCGGGACGAACAGGCTTAAGTGGGGGGCAGTGTTACGAATAAGTAAAAGCTATTGCAGCATGTAAATAACAGGCGGTTAGTGCTGCACCTGAAAGTATGCATTGTAACAACGTACCGGCTGGCTAAACCAGTAGCATGAATTCACCTCAGTAAAGATAATTCTCCTGTGTTCGAGATTGTTCTACAAAGATAAGCAACAACAACAACATCTAGAAGGTTCTTGAATTCGCTACATATACCTCCATTTGAGTATGGTGAGTTGGTATAAATAGCGGAGGTCTTTGGAATGGAGAGTTCAGTTTGTGATTAACCGCCGTAAAGTAAGCAACGCGATTTGATAGTAAAATATAAGACTTTGTTAAAGTGTCATAAATAGAGTAAACTGTTGTACTATATAAGTAAAATAAAAGGAAGTTAAACCGTTGTAATTATCGTAATTTAAAACGAACCTTGTTTTATTATTGGGAATAAAACAACGCAAAAAGACGAAAAAGGAAATTCGTAACAATATTATACATATTGCCCCATGGTGTGGTGAATTATTAATATTTCGGATACTGCAACGGGTAGAAATAATTAGATTGTTTCCTCGCCACAAGAGGCCGTTCGGAGATAATGAATGGTGATATGAAAAGGCAGCACTTGTATGGTGATTTCGATTCCAAAATATAATGTTGCCCTTGTATGAGGAGACATTGAAAACATTTCTAAGAATCGAAATCGCCTTAGTTACGCTTCGATTTCAGTTTTCGTTTCTCACCTTAAAAAATTCACAACTTTAAAGGGGTGATGGCAACATTTTTTGAATGTCGTCTCAAATAAGGCCGACATTATTTTGTTAGAAGCGAAATCGTCATTAATTTTGCATTCAAACAATCTGGCAGAATAATTCGAAATACCATTCACGAAAAAAAAACCCTTTTACAAAAATTTTAGTTGTAAGCAGCGAGGGATAAATCAATTTTTTTTAAGGATTTTCATACATAAATATGATAAATATGATTAGGAGACTTGAAGACATTTACCGAAAAATCTTCGATTTGTATGGTATCTATTGTACGGTTTGCTAAAATAAGTCCATTGTTCTAATTTTATGTGTAAAAAATATTTTTTAATTACGAGTGTAAAAAATTACATACAGTTACCGATAAAGTTACCGATTTTGATAATTTATATAGTAATGTATGATAAGTTCATACTATATGCTTACAAATTCGGAGACATTGTTCTATGTGAAAATGGTTAGTTTTGTTAGAATAAAGAGCAATTTAGGAAAGCATACTCACTAGTTTCCAAATCCATGGCAACTTCATCATCAGAGGTCCAAATACTTTACATAAATTGATGTCATTTCAACAATTGTATATACACGCTGAAAAATCTTTGTTTGGTTTTTTTGTTCTTTGGATGCAAATATAACGTGTTTGCAGCTTGTCGCAAATATAGTATATGTACTTGTATCACATAACACATTCTGTTTGCTATTCAAGAAACAAGAAGGCAGCAGATCTTTTATTCACGACAACAATGTTTGCAATTATATAAGTGTAAGTCATATATAAGTATGTATGTATATGATATTGTTCCGAATTTACCTATTCGTTCTTTTTGTGTTGTTGTATTCCCAATAATTCGTTCGTTTTCAATTACTATAATTACAACGGTATAACTTCCTTTTATTATAAACAACAGTTTACTCTACCATAAGCCATACATACGAAAATTGGATACAGTTATGTTAAATGTTTATGTTCGTTTCTCACCATAAAAAAAGGCAAAAATTTACTGCCGCCTGTTGGCAAAATTGTGCGTTTTTTATTTCATGTTAAACAATAATTTCGACCACTTTATATGGGAGAAAAGCGATATTTGCGGTTTAAGCGGCATACAAAGTCGTCGAAAACTTACTTTAGCAGGAATTATAAAACAAGCTTATTTTTAAATGTTGCCCCATATAAGGGCAAAATAATTTTTTGGAACGAAATCACCATGTCGGTAAACAATAACAACTATTATTAAAAAAAATGATTTCCAAATACATCCCATGAAGGCACAGGGGAGAGCTTCAAACAATCACTGAGCTGTGCGTTTTCCAATTTTCACTCACTGATTGGGACCTACAGTTTTACACCGATTCCGAACGGTATGTTGAGAAGCTTTTTCATGGCTAAATACTCGATAGTGTCGTCGTCACTATGCGAGGTGACCGCAGCCGAAAGAAATTTAAAGATGGTCTCAGCAGGGATCAAACCCACGAACTCATGTGCAAGAGGCGCGCACACTACCATTGCACCACCGACGGCCACAACACTATAAACAAATAGTACGGGCAAGATTCAATTTCGACCGTTTTTGTTATACTACTTCACGGTAACTTTTATTTATTCTGCCTTTGTAGGGGCGCAAGGGTAATTTAAGCGGCTTCGGTTAAATAATGTTGCCCTTGTATGAGGCGACATTTAAAAAAAGTGGCTATCGGCCTTTAAGTTTGCCTTTTGTAGAGTGTGAAACGAACATAGAAATGTTGCATTTTCTCACAACTAGTATATGCTTTTTAGCATGTCTTTATTACCTCGCTTAACTATGTTAATCGACGAGTGTATATGAAATGGCCGTCGGTGATGCAATGGGTATTGTGTGCGCCTCTTGTACATGAGATTAGGGCTCCGATCCCTGCGCTGACCACCTCAAAATTCCTTTCGCCGGCGGTCACCTCGCATAGTGCCGGCGACATATCGAGTATTTAGCCATTAAAAAGCTTCTCACAATACCGTTCAGAATCGGGTAAAAACTGTAGGTCCCAATCAGTGAGTGAAAACTGGAAAGCGCAGTGCAGAATTATCAGAATCGAAAACAAAACCTTGAGTTGAATTGCAATTTTTTGCAAATGTACTTTTAGGGCAAAGGGCAGAAAAAATGTTGAATTTTTTGTCAGAAACGAAATCGTAATAAGTGTAAGTGTTAAGTTGGTGTAAATAACGTCCAAAGGTACAACAGAATTTTATTAATTTCGTATACCTATTTATTTTATTTACAGTGACGCGAAGCAAACATGGTATACAAATAAAAAAACAGTGAAAGAGCTTCAAAAACAACAGTCGAGATCTATGCCAAGTAACTGGGGGCAATCTTCAAATAATGTAAATCTGGCAAGCTTCGCAAAAAGAGAGAAACCATTCTCCAGATGGTGAGTACGTCAAAGATTGTTTCATATGTGAAACTGGAGAATTGTTTCCTGATTTCAAAAACAAAACTGAAAGCATGAATAAAATCAAATATTTACTTACCATTATCTGCTAAAACAGTTCATGATAGAACTTCTAAATTGTCTTCAAATGTAACACACACGCAAGTGGAAGACATTCAACTGGCTTCTGCTTTATCACTTGATATGGATGAGTCTTGCGACATAAACACGGCACAAGTTACCCAAAAGAAGAACTGCCGCTAACTAAATTCAGGAGTATTATGGTTTCTTTATAAAAGAATGTGTGAAATCATCGCCGAAGTTGAAAAATGGCGAAAAAAAAATTGAAAAAATATCTGTTTGCTGGACAAATGCACACAGACTTCTCATAATTTCTTAAATAACGTATATATCAGAAATTTCACAACCAGTACCTCATTTCTGCAGTTCTCGAATCGAAAAAGTTTTCACATTAAGCATGAAACAAAAAATTCCATCGTTTCTCGATTTGTGAGTAAAAAGTGTTTCTGCAAATCAATGCGAAAAGAGGCAACACTGATTACGTTTTTATTGGAATATTCCAGGAAAGCTGTCAAGTAGTAAAAAAAAATATAAACAAACAAAATAAGCTAGTGCAAAAAAGAACAACAAACCGCTTAAATTCGCTTAATATCGCTTAGCTCCCCATATAAAGTGGTCGATATATTAGTTTAGCAAGGAATGCTCAAAATATGCCTGTTTTTTTAATTCCTGCTCAACTAACTTTTCGACGAGTTTGTATGGCGAGCCGCTTAAAATCGCTTAATATCGCTTAGCTCCCCATATAAAGTGGTCGAAAAAATAGATTAACAGGGAATAAAAAACAAATCTCGTACCGTTTTAATTTGTGAGTATTTTTAACGTTTAAAATTTACAATTTTCGACTTCCTACTTTTTAGAAACAGTTTTTCTCGCATTTTTCCAATAAGCATGGAAAAAGCAGGACGTCATAGAAAGTTTTCGCAAAACAAATATAGTAGAAACAGTTACATGTGAGAAGCGATTTTTTTTACCGATTCGTAGCGATTTTATTTCAATTCACATGTTTCATGTGAAAACTTTTTCGATTCGAGAACTACAGAAACGAGGTACAGATTCTTTTTTGATTCGACAGCACTTACAATAAAAGTACATACTATCACTTCCCAGGTATTTCGGACTGTCGCACCGTCATATTCCATAATTATAGTTATATTATTTAATTACTAATTTTATTATTCTAGCAGAGATAGCTAAAATACTTTATTATGGTTTGTGTGAAACACTTATATGTATGTATATGAATAAATATTAAATAATAAATATTAGTTTATATTATTTTATATTTAAAGCTATTTATTTTAAATCAAAAAACTAACTTCATATACCTAATCCTACTCAAATACCATAATATTGAAATAAATAGGCTATTTATTTCAATATTATGGTATTTGAGTAGGATTAGGCTATTTATTTCAATATTATGGTATTTGAGTAGGATTAGGTATATGAAGTTAGTTTTTGATTTAAAAAAAATAGCTTTAAATATAAAATAATATAAACTAATATTTATTATTTAATATTTATTCATATACATACATAGAAGTGTTTCACACAAACCATAATAAAGTATTTTAGCTATCTCTGCTAGAATAATAAAATTAGTAATTAAATAATATAACTATAATTATGGAAAATGACGGTGCGACAGTCCGAAATACCTGGGAAGTGATAGTACTTTTATTGTAAGTGCTGTCGAATCAAAAAAGAATCTGTACCTCGTTTCTGTACTTCTCGAATCGAAAAAGTTTTCACATGAAACATGTGAATTGAAATAAAAACGCTACGAATCGGTACAAAAAATCGCTTCTCACATGTGACTGTTTCTACAATATTTGGTTTGCGAAAACTTTCTATGACGTACTGCTTTTTCCATGCTTATTGGAAAAATGCGAGAAAAACTGTTTCTAAAAAGTAGGGAGTCGAAAAATTTTAAATTTTAAACGTTTAAAATACTCACAAATTAAAACGTTGCGAGATTTGTTTTTTTATTCCCTGTTAAACTATTTTTTCGACCACTTTATATGGGGAGCTAAGCGATATTAAGCGGCTCGCCATACAAAGTCGTCGAAAACTTAATTTATGAGGAATTAAAAAAAAAATACAGCAGACAGTTGGCCGAGGCCTTCGGCCACGGACTGTCCCTGTAGGCTGTGTCAGAGACACGGCCATTAAGTTTAACGTAGAATACGCCATCCGATAAGACAGAAAACATATATAACAATAAATTCATTTGCTTATATTATTTATCATTTATGTTATATATGTTTTCTGTCTTATCGGAT